>JAQIXG010001592.1:0-21195 GCA_034700105.1 Oconnorella tubifera
AGAGAGAGAAAGAAAGAGTGAAGGAGCAAAATCAATACATTCCCAGACGCTTCCACAATTAAAGTATAATCTTTTCCCATGGGCCCATAATATCGATCTGTGCTTTAGCGGTATTTAGTCAACTGATGGTACTTAGCCAATGAGGGGAAAAGTAGCCAGATTTAGTCGTTGTTCTTTTCTTCTTTTGCTTCTTTTGCTCGTCGTCGTCGTCGTCGGGGTAATTGGTCTCTTCTCGAATGTATCTTGAAATTCGATACGAATTTGTTTTGATCGATGTAGCGAGATTATCGGAGAGGAAATCGAGCGAAAGAGAGATGGCGATAATCTCTGAGAATAATTTGACGGAGTATAAGATACGGGGTAAAATGAATGAGTGAAAACGTATTGGGTACTTAGTGGAACGTTGTAGTAAAATATTGGAAGGAAAATATTTAAATTTTTAGAATTTCTGCGGTGTAATGCACTGTTTTACAAGGTGATATAATGATTATGCGATTCATTTGTGATGTGTGCGTTATTGTAAACAAATTAGCCATATTTGAAAACAACTTGCAAATTTGAAGATAATCAATATGCGAAAAATTATGTGAGTGAAAAATTGTGAAAAATAATTTAGTGAAAAATTGTTACAAATAAATTGAGACAAAATTTATTCTTTCAGTATCGCAATATATTTATAGTACTAAATTTTGTATTTTTTTAGTAATGCATTTCTCGTTTAAAGCAACCAGAAAGATTTAAGAGTAATATTATTTTTTATAAATGATTTTCTTTGCTTGATGATTAGCACATAGCCTTTTTCTGATAAATTCTACCTTGAAGATTCAATTCAAATGACCCCATTGCACTTTTAAAGCGGAATAATCGACGTTCTAATATTAGCTGTTCTACTGTGTGATCGATTTTCATTGATCTAAATGAATGATTCACACGATGAAAATATATATACATTTGTACCTTTACTAAAAATGGATATATTCTTTAGTGTACATGGTCGCATACATCTCATACGGTAACAATACTAGTTATCATTTATATAAATAACACCATTGAAGATTTCATGATTAATGTTTTCAAAAATGTTTTTATGTTTTATCTCATATTACGTACACCTTATGTAAAGTGAAAATAAACTCTTTCAATCAATACCACATATCCAAATATAAAGTCAATTTATAAGTAATTTTGACGTCAATCTACTTATAAATCAACGTGAAAATTAATTATATTATATATAAATCTACACAATGAAAACTCGAGTTCTTTTAATAGTAAAACTAACAATACTTAATTGAAAACTGTGCTTTTATCCAGGCTTAATTATTTAGAGACCTATTTTGAATGTTTTTTTCTTCTGACTGCTTTTCTTCGGTTTTCCTTCGAGCCCTTCGCGAGCGAGTAGGAGGCCCTTATCTCGTCCGCTGCTCGGCCGAGTAGCACCGCCCGGGTTTCGAGAAGCCAAAATCGATTTTAAGCCGATTCGATTCGATATAGCTTTGAACAATGTATGTCGTCTTTTTTGCATCTATTACACAGCGGCAGTAGCTTTAAGACGTCATTGAAGAAGAAGAAACAAGAAAAGAAAAAAAGAAGTAAACGAAGAAAAAAATAAGAAAAGAGATGTTTTTTCAAACGCTGCTGTTTGAAAAAACTTGAAACATTGAATTTAGAAATCTATCTTTTTGAGCTTGAATTGTAAATTATTAGATACGTTTTAATTGGAATAGCTTTTTGAATAATTGTATAATCTATTATTCAGTTTTTATTTATTATGACGATATTTAATGGAATTAAAACTAATTTAAAAATGGGCTCAATAGTTGACTATTATAAGATAGTGAAAACAGTAAAAGTAGTAAAAAAGTAGTAAAATTTAAAATATTAGAAAGCATACCTACTTAGTTATGCGTACAAATTGCAATGTTGTTGTTGTGTCATTTAATACTTTAAAATACTGCAGCGAACGATAATCAGTTAGAGTAATATGAAGTTGCGTAATATGACGTAAATGTCAATTAGCGTAATTTGACGTAATATGACGTCGTAATATATACGTCAGTAATTACGCAACTTATACTTATTACGTAATAAACTGATTGTTTCCAAAATAGCAGTTTTGTATAACATACTATACAGCATATACTCTATTACATAATTATTTTCGCAGCATTCTCGCAGTGTTTTGTGCAGTGGCGGATCCAGGCCACCCAGTAGGGGGGGGGGGGGCGATTAATTTTTTTTTCAGAGCTGACGACCTTTTTTAAGGTTTGAAAACATTGCATGCTTTATAAACAGGCAAAAGTCAAAATATCTGTCTCGGTGGATGAGTCTACGACCTTTACATTTATTTATTACAAACAAGTGTGTTAACTATGTAGGGGTGGGGGGCAATCGCTCCTTTAATCCATCAAGCTTTAAATTAACACGTGAAAAAAATAAAACGATCATGTAGGGGGGTCTTGCCCTCCTATGGATCCGCCACTTGTTTTGTACTTTTTTGAACATTACATTTTATGCAGTTCCTTTATTTAGACAAAAAAGCATACCATCTCAACGCAATATTCAAAAGTTATCATCAGACGCTAGAATTTTCTCTGTTTCGTTTCATCGCATAACGTTGAGATTCTATCTTTCTCTGCGATGCATAACTCTTGCGGAATCTCTCTCGAAATCTCGCGCGACTTTGCGTCAAATCGAACGCGAACAAAGATTTCTTCACGTCATAACAATATCATCAAGCAGAATTCAATTATTGAAATGTTTTCGACGGATTAGGTCTCGACGTTCGAGCGAAGGAGCTAGCGCCATCTGTAACGCGTCGAGGATTATTGAATTTAATCTAAATAATGGGCGGATTACTCTAATCCGGATATCCAGCTAGCCGATGGCATGACGTCATCGTTTGCTAATGCTGTCGAATGACGTTGGTTTTACTTCAATCGGGTAAACTTTGAACCGATAACCTTGAGGGTTTGATCGTGAAAGAAAACAATTATGGTAATTATAGGTCGCGTGAACCTTATGCGCAGATTTATGAATAGTACGATAAAGTAATAGGTATAAGTTAGCTTGAGTGTGATAAGATTTTAAATACAGAAAGTTAATAGATTGAACAAGTAAATGCAAATAAAAATTCCATTGACAAAAGTTAAAACATTAGAGATTAAAAAGTTTCTTGGGAAACTGTCCCAAAAGCGCACTCCAGCACTGCAGCCGTATATACCGCATACTTGGCTTAGATATTTTGATTATAATATGAAAATATAATTTGAACCCCAATTTTCAGACTAACTGAAAATTGGGGTTAATTTAGTTTGAATATTTGCTGTTTTCTTTGTGCATATTATATACATTATTGTATTAAGTTTAGATGAAAGCTTAACTATAAGTGCTTTTTTATTGTCCGTGTAGCTTCATTTCAAATGGACTATCTATAATTAATTATGGAAAGTGCTTGTTATCTAATGTAGATTTAGTTTTATGTTTAATAGTAGCCATATGTTATTACAGGCATATAGTTATAAATCATTTTATGCAATTAATTTATGCAATAAATAAATTACATAATACATTGCAAGGATATATTACGATAATATAACACCACTAGAAGGTATTCAAGTAAATGTATACACCAAATCTTTCTAAACATTTCTACACTGTTATAACTCATTTTACTTTCGAATCAAAATATCTCTTTTATTAATAAAACACGAATTCCACTATAGTCGATATTAAAATCCTATCAACACTAAAAAGTCAACAATTGCTCTTTGCTTACACGTCATTTCAACAGATCGCGTGCGACATTCACGTCACGTTCGATAGGTCGCTCTATCAACGTCATAGTCTCGCTTCCCCTGGGCTGTAACTTTTAGTCTTCCCTAGTCGGTGAGGGGGCGAACTGGGCGATCCATCGATCATCGGGTCGACTAACTATAGTGACTGGAGTAGAAGGTCCCTCGAGATGTTATTCTCTAATTATACTCATGGGAATATTAAAAGATAAGGTATCATTAGGTTAAGCGTATGGTATCTTACAATGTGGGTATAATTATATTGTTGTGACTAAAGTCTCTTATCTTCTAGAGGGCTCTCGAGGGGTGGATTATGATTATAGAGGTACGGTAAGATGCTGATCGTTGGGAACTAATGCATGGCTGGTTGAAGTTGTTCTGAGAGGTAAAGCGGATCTACCATCCGACTAGAAATAGTCTTATTGTCAATGAGAAGAATGAAGCATATGTCGAGGATTATGATGAAGTTGTAGAAGTGATGACGTGGCAGGGGGATAATCTGTACCGCTGTGTCTGTCACAGTTTGTCGAACCCCCATTCCCAATTAGATTATAGAAACGAGCAAATACCAAAGCATAGGCCTATCTTTATTTAATCAGGTTAAACATTCTATTACAAAGAAGTTAGTTACATTTTAAAGTAACATTTAACATTATCAACTGAGTTGTTTAGGGCCCCAAATTCAAATATTACATAAAATATAAATGACAGTAGTTTGAAGTAATTCTTGTAATTTTTAACGTTTCTCTTATAATCATAAATATTGCTATAATTGATATAATAATAATATATGTTTATTTCATATTGCTGTATAATTTCTTAAGATGTTAACTTAATTAATAATTAAGTTAACTTAATTAATAATTAAGTTAACATCTTAATTTAATTATTAATCACACCATGCAGTGTACTTTTCCAATTTGTTACACATTACGTAATGACTATAAATAAGCATCATCCGATATTAACTGATGCTGAATCCATATTTTGCTTACATCAGACATATTCATTAAATTAAATATAAACTCGAGTTCCCAATTCTTTACAAACACGCGACTGAAATTTTGTAAATTCTGTTTATGAAATTTCATTGACTACAAAATGAATTTAAATTGACACAAAATATAAAATTTGTAAAATACATCAAACCTAGGAGATATACTATGATTATCATTGAATTTATCAATATTTAAAACACAAAATACGACTTAGACATCAACTAGTCGAAAAAAATGTGGATCAATAAAATGATCAATGATAATTAATTCTTACAAAGTGAAATTGATATTTAACTATACAATTTGTGAAAACAAATTCTATTTGATATGGAACTTCCGCATAGGATCTTGAAAACAATATATGTCCGCGTGTGAAACGGTTGCACTGTATTTTTAATTCATACGATTGAACTGAATTCCCCACGCGTAGTTCAGCGTTTCCCCCATACGGAATCTCCATATCACCATATCCAATCTGACCAGCCCGGATCACCGATGACGTCAACTTATCGCCCAATCGCGTATAATTTTAAACCACAATATATTGGCAGACCCCGAAATAAGATACAATACGAATTTCGATTTACTGGGACTGATGTCAAAATTTTGACAAGCGATGTAAAGAACTGGCGTCACAGCAGTCCGAGCACAGAACAGGTTCAGATCAGTGATATAACTATAACAAACAGAAGAAAAACATCCATCTATAGTCATATGTATACTAACAAATAATATTGTGTCATAAATCACAAAAGATTTACAATTAAATAAGTTTTATAGACGTAATATAAATACGTCAGAACTGAATTCAAAGAAATTTAATTCCGTAGGCCTAACCAGACTGATTATTTTAGCTCTTTTAATAATATACAACATTGTAGGATCACTCATATTTGCTGAAAAATCATATCACTCAAAAAATTCTTTGATATTTTGGTAAAAACATTTTAGCGCAGCATGACATTATAATCATTTGATCAACTGCACTCTACCACCCAGACATCGTCACACCAATCTAAAAAATGCTGCGCGATCTCTGCGCGATCCTAATCAACCACTAAATTTCGAAAAAAAATGTCCTTGCCCGTCCTGGCGCAAGACAACCATAACAGCCCCTGTCGGCATAAAATTTCAAACCTCCAGATTTTCTAACGACTCAAGGTTAGCTGCGCTATTCTCAGACCCTTGATTAAAAAAACTCTAGGCTTAATAACTCTAGACAAAACCTTATAGCTCTTTAGGCCTAACGCTAACACACGCTTAGTAATCATATTATGAACTCGTGCACTGTAGAGTGTAACAAAACACTTTGCTGTATAGTAGCTTGTATACCAAAATCAGTTTGGTTTTCTCGATTATAGGCTTAGGCCCTATACTTTAATTTCACAGTTTAGTAATACGATTATAATTATTCTCCGCAATAATTTTTCACTACTGTAAACTAATCATATGAGCACATCATCTAAATTAATCATATGATCACTTATTACAATGAACAATGAAATTGAGAACTATTGTAAAACTAGTTTAGAAAATATATTTGGTATGCTTGTACCTTAGTTTATGTTAACTTTTCAATGTAACCATTCAATTTATTATGTAAAATATGTTTGTTATATCTTGCGATAAGTTATGTTAATTTCTTTGAATGTTAATCATTGATTTTAATGTAGTAATCATTGATTTTAATGTATTTAAATGGATTAAACATATTCTGTAAGTTATAATTACATTTTAAATATTATACTTTGTAGTCTAGTTGAGTAATTATAGAAGACCTTATATAAAATTGGCACTCGCTGTGAATTAGGTTTCAGTGCACAAAGTTGAATTAGATTCAAATAATTGTATCAAATTATTGACGAATTTATATTCAGTGGTTTGAAGTAAAGAATTTATTATAATTTTTAGCATGGTAACTTTACAGGCAATACAATTTCAGGATAATACTTTTGGTGACCTGTTCTTAAGACCATCAACTTAGTATCAAACGAACAAACGCTAATATTAAGTCTAACATTAAGTAAATAGAATCTTACTGCCTTTATTGATCTTTTTCAGTTAATTTTCATCGGATCTTTTCTAAATACCGTATTTTACATATATCTATATTACTGTCATCTGTTTACAATAAATTTTCGTTCACTAATAAGTTGATAACCACTTCAATTCAACGTCGGTCGTCCTCATTCTTTTAACTTTCCTTCTCCGTCGTATCGAACAATGCCTGAAAAGTACCGATTGTCATTCTCATAAAATTAACTTCCTTTGAATGCACTCCGAAGACATCCATGAGAGACTTTGCTTGATCGATCGAAACAAATTGCCTCAGAACTGATTGATTCTATGTGCAGGGCGGTCGAGAGAGACTCGATTGATCAGAAACCTTCGACCAGGACTTTTCTTGTAAACGGTTTATGCACTGATGAACTGTTATTAGAATTTAGATTCAAATTCTAATGATGACAGAATTTTGTTGTTCAGTTTGTTGTGGAGTATACGAGGTTAAGTCAACGGTTTATTAGAGAGATTCGGTCGTTTATATCGAAGCACTCAACAATTACAGATTAATTTTAATAGCGTTTGCGTTTTAAACAAAGGAGATAACATTTTAAGTGAGTATTAATTTCAGTATATAAATAATTGGTGTATATCTAATTTCTTGTAGTAGCTATTACGTTAACAAATATTTTCTGACTATCAGTTGGTTTTATAAATAATAACATTTATTTTTAATCAAAATAAAGTGTTTTTGTTCTACGAAGCGATTTAGTTGTTGTGTAGTGGTTTATTGCGTTATTTCAATTCTATTTCATCTTTGTACTGTTTTGCAGTTAATTATATAATTAAACTTATTCTGATGATTAAAGAAAACTTTCATTACTCTCTTTACTAAAATACTATTGCATTAATGTAAATGTTTGTTTTTATTATGTTGTTATGTTGATTTTTACTTGCTATTTCAAGTAGTTATTTTGTCAATACTACTTAATCATTTAACCAACTTGCATCTACAGTGTTAATTATTAAAAGTTAATTTATTTTATTCCCATATATTACTCTCACACTATAATCAGTATATTTAATATCCGCGTGCAAGAGATACCAGTCACTTTCATGAATTGTAAAATCTTGCTGAATTTTTCTGATATATTATACAAAACAGAAATATAGAAAAGATCAGATGCGGTAAGAATTTTCCTCGATGGCTGCATCTTGTGACGCTAACAAGATACGCAATGCAATCAGCGTGATATTATAGAAACGAAATGACTTCTTTATTCTATCTCGACGAATACATGATTGCTCGTCGTAGGACGACTGCGGCGATTTGAAGGCTCGGATGTAAATTTAATCGATACTCTCGATGAACTGATGCTAGGCTACTGTAAAAAGATTTCACAGTTTAGATCCGAGTGTGTTTACGAGACGCAAAGAAATGCCGCAACAAAAACGCAAAGAAATATCGCAACAATAAAGTTGAATAGACAACTGACTCAACAATGAATGGAAGCGAATATTGTAGTATACGCAATTAGCAATATTATAGCGTAATCCTGTATGTTTTTGATATTATGCAGTTCTGCGTTAATTTTATAATTTTGATTAATAATGCTACAGTGTATATATACACTGCAGCAGTTTATGAATTAAATGCTAAAAATAATTAATAATGATTTCTTTAATAATACGTTATTTACATTACTTGTTGTCTTTGTGTTGAACTAGGATATATTAAGCCTATAATTGTGAAACGCCTAATTGTCATTTCTGCCGAATCGAAATTAGCTAACAGTAATAGTTAGTTAATTATAATGTTAGTATTGTAATAGTAATGTAATTATAATGTAAATAGAATTACTGCAAAAGTATTATGTTAGTAAAAGATAAACGAACATTTTCTTTAATCATCATAATAAGTTTTCTTATATTAATAACGTTTAAACAATAATGAAACATAATTGAAATAACGCAATAAACCACTTGACAACAACTACAGCGCCTCGTAAAACAAAAACACTTTATTTTGATTCAAAATAAATGTTCTTATTTATAAAACCGACCGATAGGCAGAAATGTACTTTATCTCAAACTATTTCTCGGATATTTATCTCGCAGGAAATATGACGCCCGAGGGACTTGTAAAATTCCTTAACTTAGAGAGACGAGTCGAATTCAATTTGTCTGTCATCTTTAACTTTGCTGAGTGTTATTATGCGCGGTGAAAGTGTTGTTAAGATCAACCGAAATTCTGGTTAATGTTATTAGAGAAAGTTTCAAGAGTACCTATTATTTTACGATACATTTTAGCAGTAATAATGCATTTAAACTTTACTTCTATTTAAAATCGCAAGTTTAATAATATGTTCTTAATTTAATACTGCAATACAGAATTTTGATATTTTAAGGACTTAGTTCAGTTTATTTTATGAAGCTCTTTGTGTATAAGTTTTTCACAAAAAGTTTTTGTTTAAATTGGGGTTTTGTTTAAATTTGTTTATAGCTAATGTTTTTGTTTAATTTACTTTTATTTAAAATAGTTTGTTTGAAAATGTACAGATAATTGCTATTTTAAGATGTAGACGATTCATATTTAACGTTCACTAGGATTTGAGACGAATTGATTGATCTCGCTTCAGAATAAATATTAATCGAATCGCTTCAATTCATTTTAAGCTATCAATAGTTTTTTCATCAAGTTACAAATTAATGACAGATTGATGTTAATTTTATGGCAGACTGTGCCGACTTTTAGTTATGCGTGATAGCAGACTACAACTTCCGGTGACGCTTCACGCATGCGCAGCGCTCTATCGTATTGTTTCCGACAATCGATGATAGAAGATTTTCGATATAAAAAACATCGAAGTCCCACCCCCCCCCCCCCAAATTTGTATCAAATTTAGAGCCATCTAAGATACTTACATTACTGAATTTATTGTAAAATATTTTTACGAAACTTCAGTACTTTTGATTTATTAAACGATTTATCACATGCTGTGCGACATAACTTTATTTTATACTTTTTGTCTGTACGTTCTTCAATTTTATATGATCAGAAATTATTTCTTTTTTCTTCACATTAAATGCATTTTCCTTTGAATGCGCTTCAGAAACACTGATAAAAAATTTCAGCATTTAGTAGAACGTTCTCGAGTCTTGAAATTGTTTAATTAATGTATAGTTTACATGAATTCAGACAAAGCTTCAAATTTCGTTTGAACTCTTTGTTGTATTATAATAACTTCTCAGAATCTCGAAATTAAAATAATAAAAAATTTACTACCAGAAAAGGCTGTTAATCTAGCAAATAAAGAAAGTCAAGGACAAGTAAAAACTGCAGACTTTCTTCAATATTATATTCGAAGTTTAATGCAATGTGTAAAGTACAATAATTAATTTTAACTTGTTATAAGCCTATAACCCATATTTTTATTTTTTTAATCTAATTGCTAAGGTTGTAATGCTTGTAATTTTTTTCTGCGATATTTTCTTATTTTTTAAGTTTGTATCTTTTTGATCCTTAATAATAAAATACATATTTTGTTTTAACTTTAATCAAATCTTTGTTAAAAAAATTGTCATTCAATTATAATTATCAAGACCAATAAGCCAATATTCTGTCCACTGTAATATAATATTATATGTACTATAATAGTACTATATTTTGTTGAAAATAATCAATGTTGTTTCTAATGAAATATCGTTAGTAATATCTATGCAATTTTTACTTTTCCTAATCACATCATATAGTAGTATCTCAACTTATAACTGCCAGTCTAATCATACTTCTTGTAAAATATCTGATGCTTTTTTTGCTGCAAACAATTTAAGATAGAACAGGAAACTTTCTCAGTGTTGCTATAGTACACTTGAATATGAAACATTTCGTTTACTTGACAACGGATTGATGAGACTGTAGCCCAAAGATAATTAAATTGCCATCGAAAAGATATCTCTCACCATGTAAAAGCCAGTCTCGGAAAACAACATCTACCCTCTTAACTAAACCTATTACAATGTATAATTATAATATATAAAAGAAACTGCAAAATTTTTCATCAATTATTATAAGAAAACTGAAATACATTCATATAACAGACTCGTATACGCAGTTAATATAAATATTTCTACTTAACTGCACATAAAGTGAGATTGTACTTTATTGAAGGTGATAAAATTAGAGTAATTTTTTCAAATCTCTTGTTTACAAAACGACAAGTTGTTCACATTGAATTTCATGCATACAATTTTAAGCAGAGCAGTGTTTTCTAATATAACATATTTATTTGTATACACACTATGAGAAAATATTGTAAATTCTCAGAAAATCTGTAAAAAAAACAATGCATTTGAACACAATTAATGTCATGTAATACATTATTCACCTTATCGAATATTTTTAATGAATTAATAAATTTCTATTTAACGTGAAACACTAATGTTTTTAATTCATTCATTATTGCTACGTAGAAATTTAATAAAATTAGATTTTTGTTTAACTATTTTGTCTAAGTATGAACTCTCCATTTTGTCATGAAAAACTATCCCGCTATTTACTATCGGGCGCGTTTCAGTCTCTAGCAGACTCGTTTATCATACACCGGCTTCATGAAGCATTGCTATTTCATATACAAGGCATATTGTTTGACGTCTAATTGTACAGCCTTAAGACTGATGAGCTTAGAACGAGATTATGAGAGGAAACCTTGCAGAGAGAGAGAAGAGAAGATACAAAAGGATTAAGACAAACAGTATATTACTATTTCTAAACTATTGCATTAACAAATGATTTATGTTCCCGGTCCAGTAACAGGTATAGGGGCCTTTTATAGTCAAAACCTGTGTTGGTATTTAAATGTTATTGTTACTGCATAAAAGGCACAATTCACAAATCCATTTGTTACATGTTCATTGTTTATCTAATTACTAGAAAAATAGCAATTGTAGTTAAAATGATACCGCGTTAACTTTATAAATATAGTGTATAATAAATAAATAAATATCGCTTTAACTCTGTAAAATGTGTAAGAATTAACACTGTGTGCCAAAATAATGGCACACACCTAATTGTGTAATAACAACACTGTGTGCCAAGACAACGTAGCAAGCCGCAGTACAGCCGAGAATAATAATATTAGTCGCAACAAAATGCTAGAGAGATATTGCTACTAATGCTTTGTTCACCGAAGCGTTGTTTGATCGGTTGCCCGCGATGCTTCCGTTGCGAATACATCCGAACAAGTGAATGTGCTTTGATTACGATTACCCCCCAAAGAATAATCGTAGACTTGACTTGTTGTAACAAACATCTCAGTGGATGCACTTTGAAAATTGCATCCACCGTGTAAATATTTATACATTTGTTTTGTAATAGAACAGTATTGGTAGTAATTTTATATTTTGTTAATTTTTAGTGAAGTATTTTCGATTGATTTTAACTGATTCTAATTGATATTCGTGTTTTAAGTATTGTTTAAGTTGCCTTAAACTGTTTTTAATAACAACGTTTTTTTGCAGGACATTTTTATTTATTTAAACAAGACTTATGCATATTTTGTTTAATATTTATCCCAACTTAAAATTTACAAAAACAGGTAGCGCTTGAAAGAAAATTATATTTTTTTTCTGTATTATACTTGCGTATTACCGTAAATTTAATAATTATTATAATTTTATTTTCAACAACTAAATTGACGGCACATAATAAAAAAATTCTACAAAAATTTCTCAGAATTACAAAGGCTTTTCCCATTTTAACCTATGACGTCAATTATAGCAACAAGTATCCTGCAGGCTTTTAATTTAAAACTTATCATCCTAGATAATAAAGTATTTCATGCAGTAAACTAAAGATCTACTTTTAATGTCGCCACGTTGCTTTGAAGCGTTTGACACTGACTTAATATTATCAAGGCCAAGGCCGAGAACAGCGAGATATGAACGGTTCATTTCCTGCGCCTTCTTCTCGTCCAACTCGGTCATCGGCCAAACGCGTCCGCAGAGGGCGAGTTGCCCGACGACGGCCCGCGAATGGCCCGCCAATAGACTGCGCGGAGACACGCGGGCGACGTTGGCGTGATTTGTAGGCGACATCTCAGATAGTCACGTGATAAGAAAAGCAACGAGTTATTAGAACGACTGGCAGACGGACGGATAGACTGACAAAGATACGGATGGACTGACGAAAGGAGGAATGTAATGCGATGATCAACAGATCGATGGAGAGTTGAAGGAGGATAAATAGAAGATGAAAACACAGTTTTTGTTGCTTTATATATCTGTTTATTTAGAAACTTAAATCATGTTAACATTTTCTAATTGAAAGAATGACTAAAATCAGGATAAATGATAAAATGAATCTCTTTCTCTGTAGCTTGTCTTGGTATCAAAAATATGTAATATCTATAAGGTTAATATTTCTAATGTTGTTGCTCAATGTTGCAACGATGCATGTTTTCCAAAGTTTGAAATGTATATGGTATTTTTGAACTAATTTAAAGTGTTAAGTATTCACAATGGTATCTATTCTTTGCAGATATAAATGTTGCACGAATTTCGCTTTATTTGATACGAATGTTAAATGCACAGTCACGATGACAAAATTAATGTCTATCAACTAGTGATAGTAAAAGCAGCTTTAAGCATCATCCTGCATATATAGGATGCAATGCATCAGAGAGTCACAGTATAAGCGTAATGTCTGAACTCATCTAATCTTTCTAGATTCAAGCATTATTACTAGCGACTAAGGTATCTCTCTGTTGAATTTCTATCTGCAATAATAGTCATAATATATATTATATGGGTTTACATAAATATGAAATGTTTACGGAACTTTATGTAATATATATCGCATATAAATAATGCAGACGAATACAGTTAAAGATACGTTATAATGTGATATGACTTATTTGTAATTTCAATAAACTAAACTGTTTATATTATATTGACAATTCAATTAGACAATAAGTTTTTAGTAATTTTTGTATAATTTACAATGTGATCAGTTTGTTATTAATTATTTAAGTTGTTGACTCTATAACGTAAAGATCATTACAATTACAATAATAAAGCGCATTACAATTTATTATACTCTATAATTTTATATTATAATATAATCTCATAGTGCAATCTGTTGATATTGCTTATGCAAAAACAAAACGTCACAGAAGTGAATTTATGCAACCGGTTGAACCTTTGCGAATCGATTGCAATTAGTTTCCATTCTGACATTCTTCTTTATCGTCGATCTCTCTCTAACGCTCTACTTTTGACAGTGTATTTCTTTTTGATGGATAGACAAAGCTGAGATGCGAGTGCGTTCACGCAGAACCAAAGATAAATTATCTTCATACTCGGTTGTATATCTCTCGCTCGACGTTCAATTGACTGGTTTTATGAAAAGTATTTTGTCTCGTGGTAATAACTCATGTTTGGTCAGAACTAGTGTTTACATTTATAAGTTGTGCAATAAAAATTGCATAATAGGTAATGTAACAATTGTGACGCATAACAAGTATTACAAAATTACGTAACATTACATAATAACAAACGAAATGTATTATAATACAGTAATTGATAAAAAATTGAAAGTATTGTTTGTCGTTTAATTGCAAACAAATCAATATTATTTTTTTTTGTGCGAGATTGAAAAATCTTTTTCAGAGAATTTTTTTAGAAAAAAAAATTCGAGAAGATATGTCTTCTTATGCTTTAATTAAATTTAAAAAAATACATTGTAATTATATTCTATATTTAATATAATATAATAAAGTTAATGAGAGGCTTAGTGACCCAATGTATTCAGTCAAATCTAGCTATTCATTGGTTGTCGTGACGTTTTGCATTATCGCCTGTTTGCTAAACTTAGTGAAAACAAATACACATAATGTATAGGACCGTTACCGCGTCGCTGTTTATCCTGTTAACGAAAATTTCACCGGCTTCTTCTTGCGGTAACAAAGCAAAAGCAACATAAATCGAGAAAAAATATTCAACGTCAGAGACTGGCTTATAATTGCGAAGACTGTAAGAGTAGATGTCGCATAAACAACGCAGGGTTTAGGAGTAAAGTATTTTAAGAAAGTGTAGGTGGACTCTTTTTCATTTTTCAGATTAGAAAGGACATAACTTAGTTAGCTAATAGCAACCTTAAGATGTGCTATTTTTATAATATGATATTTATATTTGAGAAAAATTCGGTTAATCTTGTTTTCTTTGAAAATTATCGTTCTTATTGTGTAAGCTCTACTGTGATATAAATAGGGGCTTATATAAAAACTGTAAAATCTTTTAAAACTTTTTCGTACTGTGAATCTAAATAAAGACTCGCATATAACAGTAAGCTTCCAACTAAATAGGGTTTGTAATTATATGAAAATTAAAATGTAAATTCTAGTCAATTCTAAAAATTAAATCATAACCAATTACTTATTTTAATAGCGTATGAAAACTGAAAATAAGTAATCAAACTATTGACAAAATAATGCTAATCCTTTCATTCCTGTTGATCTATGCAGATGCGCGTATATAAAGTTTTATCCCGAATCCATTTCAGTCTCGAGCTCGTTTTTATTCCGGAAATGATAGCGAGTGGCGCTCGTGGGCCGATCACCGAGTGAAGATAAAGAGATAGAGAAAAAACGAGAGAGAGAGAGAGAGAGAGAGAGAGAGAGAGAGACAGAGAGAGAGAGTTGGAGAGAAGGGAAGAGGAAAAATGAAGAGGGTGACAGAAAAAAAGAGAGATGAAAATACCAGATAGGAGGAAGCGAACGCGAGAAAAAAATAGTCCGAAGCGGACTACATTACATTAGCGCAATCTTTCGCTGATCGGTCTTGCGAATATTATATCAGGACGATATCTGTATGATTTTTTAATCCACCATCCCTTTATATCAATCTCTCCCATTCTCTAGTCATTTCTAAAGTTAAAATGAAAAAATCGCAGGGTACATTATTTGGTTTTTTTTATAAAGTCTGGTGTCTAACAGCCAATCCACCAGTTGAAAGTTTAATAGTATTATACTATATAAGTTTATAACATATATCTGATGTGTATTATAGGCCTAATGCTTAGCATAGAAACATTAACGCGGAGATAAGTAGAAATTTTCATTCGATTTCGAAGTGGTTGATAGATATTTTGTGTAGATGCTTTAAAACTACAGTAATACCATCACGATATGAGTTCCATACTAGGATTATCTTTTACATACTATTGCATTCGTGTGTAAAGATATGGACCTGATGCGATTTGGCTTTGAGTCTTCGATGTGTATGCATTGATATTTGACATTTTATTTTATATATTTCATTGAAACAAGTTGTAGCAATAATATACAATATGTTAACACTCATAAAGTTAGTAAATAAAAATAAATAAACTCTGAGTGCCATATACCACATTGAAAATATTGCATTGATGAAATGTAATGTAAACTGATACGTCATGTGCAGAATTGACAGCACTAATGTAAAACTTTAATAGTTAATTTAAGTAAAGCTTTTTATATTAATGTATTATTTTTAAATTTTTATATTTTATTTTATTAAAAATGGAATATTATAGTTAATGATAATTTCGTTCTTATTAATCTCTTTCTGTGGCTTTCCCGGCTCACATTCTTATTTTTATTTGCTTCTTATGTTCGATTTTTATATCAAATATTTTTACTTTCATGTCATTGTTATTTATTTCTATATGTTTGTAAAATAAGCTAATATAAATAAATAAATTTAGTTTTAGCGTTGTTATATGTCCAGTGTTATTTTGCGACAGCTTCACACGTTCTCCTTGCAAAACTTGCCGCAAGCTTGCGTCCAGTAAACCCCAGTTCATCTCAACTTTAGCTGTTACTTTCTAAACCGACTGCACACGGAGTGCATCACGCTGTAACTCTTCTTGTCGTCGTGACATTGATTATGAATGAGAAGCTCTAGTCGTGTACTCTGACAAATGAAGAAATATTGCCTGCATTTACATTAGCAGTATCCTAATAGAGGCGCTCGGCTACTGACGAGGGTGCTACTGTGGGGCAGGCATTTCATTACTTGACCACTGCAGTCATGATGCTATATCATGATGAGTAGCATAAGCTATAAGCCGGCTCGTTATAATTGTATGGTGTATGAACAAGTGTGCAGAAGAAGGTTTTCAGCAACAGCTTAGCTTATTGTAATAAATCTAGAAGTTCATCGACTCACTGGATTCTTGTTAATATTCTATTTTGTTAATAATTAATATTTTTCTTAATATTTTGTCAATATTCTGGGTTCTGTTTTCCTGTTAATTCTCTTCTATTCTCTTGTTTTAATGCTTGTAGAATACGAAAATTGAATTGTTTGGAGTAATATTATAATAAGATGATTTATCGTAATTTATTAATTAATAGATTAAGTGTTTTAAGAGTTTTTATTCGAAAACCTAGGAATTCGCTACATTTCTAATTTTTGATGACACGTTGTTGTTTTTACTGAAATTCAAAACGATAAATCAATTAAATAAAAGCGAATAACCAAAATAAGTTACGAAGCATACAGTACAAATATATTAATTACTTTAGAAATTCAACTAGAAGTTTAGCCAAAACATTGTGGGCGACTCGATTGAATAAGCCAACAGAACATTACACGTTTTTATTCCCTAATGCGCATCTTTCAAAATTGCTAGATTCATCACAGTTCATAAGCAACTCCGCGGCAACAGTTTCAATGCGGAAGATCCATCATATTATAATCGTGTTGAAAGCTGTCCACCAACTCTATCATCTCATTCTCGCTCGGCAAGTTTTGATCTCGGAGGTTAATAGCACGAGATCTTTTCTCTACAGACTCTCATAATTACATCACGATCAATTACTGTTTAACGATTCTAGCCGGTTATGTTTATAAGACAAACGCTAGGTCTAATCCGCTCAGTACAGCGTATTTCTTGCTGGCTATGAATCTTTATACTAACTGAAAGGATCTAAGCAGATCTGAAGGCTGTTTGTGAAGCTCAATTTCGACGCTGAATTTTTTTCCCTTGCAGGTATTTCACGACGGTCTCTGTTCAATAATGCAGCGAAATTTTATACTCAGGAAACGTCGGCGATAGATCGCAAGTTACAGCAACACTTTGGGCTAGATGCGGCACGTTTTTGATATACTGTGATGAAGCTTGCTGAGAAATTTCTTAGCTAAGCTTATTTAAATTTTGAAGATGAGATATGTATTTTTTGTCAATGTAAGAAATCAAATATAAACAAATCAAAAATCATAATTAGATAGTCTACTATTATATGCATTTATTATCATGATTTTGTTGCACTGCAATTTGGTTTGAGTGATAAAAAGTTTCTAATATAATGATACTTTATATTCCAGTTTTTTTTGTATAAATGAAGTGTTTTTACTCTTTAATTCTGATGTAATATCATAAAACTAGTGCTTAATATTTTTACTTTAATTTATTATTCAAGAAAGGTGAATAATTAATTTTGTGCATTTTTAGGCTATGGTAAGTGTGGATACATTTGTTGATTTCGTTAAAAAGAAAGATTTGGGAAGAATAAAATTTGCTATTCGAGAAGCCTGCTATGACTTGGACGCATGTGACACTGTAAGTTACTCATCAATAAACTCACTGAAAAGCTTTATTTTACAAATCTTCATATTTCCAAGTTGTAAATATCTCTCTGTTAGAAAATACAAAAATTGAATTACAAAAATTGTCTCTTATCAAGACAACTCAAGAGTTTCTTTCAATATCTTTTTCTACTCAAATGTGTGCGTAGGATGGCCGGACAGCTTTGCATCACGCTGTACTTCACGGAGTCATCAGCAACAATCTACAAATGGCCAGACATCTACTCAGCTACGGGGCTGACGTCAACATCAAAGATGAGGTCTGACTGTAATCATCTATTTCATTTCAACAATGATGGCAATTTTCTATGTTAATATATCAATTGTTGAGTACTAAATTACTTTGGTGCTGTATCTTTATCTTTGATTATTATATAGACTAAATATTCTATCAACTAAAATCATTTTAACTTACAATTTGGGTTTATTTTATCAATGATTTTGTTAAATTTACACCTTGCATGTATGTATCAAGTTTGTGTATTTTAAATATTGAAAATGCTAAATGAAAAGATATGACTTATTAAATAAAACCGATTGTAATCAAAAACTCATTAGGTTTTGATTCCCAATAAGAACAATAAGTGACTAATATTATACAATGCTGCGGTGTATTTTATTGACTAAAACACCAGCATGCTCGCGAAAAGATTGATTTCCTTTACGAATGTTATTGATACGAACAGGCGTGGCTCGAATGACCTCATATTCTAAATCCAACGTTTATCAGATATTGATTGTCTTATTTGTATAAATCACACGTAGCTAAATGGTCTACTGGGAGTTACCTTAAACTACCTAAATCAGTCTTCTGCTGTAAATTTAAATTCCTCTCTGGTTTTGTTTTGAATCTGATGAATCGGATCGAATTTTTAAAGAAATTTATCACTAAAGTTTCTACAAAGACGTTTGACTTGCAGTAGTTTTAAAAACAGGCATATAACTTAATCAGTATTATTGTAAAGTTACATAAAATTTTGCAAATAAGAGAGCTGACAAAGTTACATTATGAAAATTTAACATTGAAAGAAAATAATTTCTCTTAAGAATCTCTTATTATAATAGTTTTTAAAAAATTACACTACTATACTCTTACATTACTGTAGGGCCTACTATACTATAAGATAGTATAGTAGTATCAACACTATACTAAAGTCTCTGTACTATATTTCAAATAGCCTAATGCACTATAAGCTTTTCTACTTCACACAAATATACTAATTTTATTTTATTTATAATAAAAAGCCTACTATTTCAATATATTTTCAATGTTTACATCAAGACTACGCACCCGGCTGAAACAGCTCTGCACATAGCTCTGCGGCTCGGACAACTAGAGGCTATCAAATTACTGCTGGAAACGTCATCGCTTGACGTCATCAAATGCGACTCATTTCAACGTCAGCAGGTACAATATTTATGAACAAAAATAAAGCTTTGTAAACATTCTGAATTCAGTGTATATCTACTAATACGTATTCATATGCTAATACGTATTCATATGATAAGTTTTGAATATTTGTTTAATTTGATTTACTCTTGAGTTTGTATTTTATTTATAATTGAATTAGACACTATAGTCTGTAAATATTAGCATAATTTTATTTACATACTGTAGAAAAAATCCTCTATTTCAAATCTACAGTAGGCCTAAATAACATTTTTGACCGATTTTGCTGATATTTAATATATGGGATCGGTAATCTCTATATATGCAATGTTTTCATTTCTTTTCGTTAGTGTATCCGACAGTGGTCATAATTGCGATTGATTCTCTTACAAGTAGTGTCGTTTGTTTTTTAAAGTCAATCTTCCAGTAGCCACATTTATTTAAATTAACATTGTATAGAGATCTAAACTATGTTACTTATGAGAGCTGCGCTATCGATATTTAATATAAAAATGCGACGGGGACTCAATGAAAAATTATTAATATTATGATCTAGTATCTTCTATAGAAATTTAATAATTTTTATTTTGAAAAGAAAGTCAATTTTATAATAAAGAAAACAGCGTTCACTTATATCATTTTATAACGAATTAGAAATTATTATTGAAATAATTTATCAGATAAATTAATAATATCAACTTTAAAAACAACATTTAAAGCTCATTCTGTATATTAAGCTATCAATATTTGCAATATGATTTATATTTTTATACATTAGTTATGTTTAATATATATTATCGAGTCTGAATCATAATTATCTGTTTTTCAACTTAGGTTTGATATTATATTCTTGAATAGAGAATAAGCTGCATATAAATCCTGTAGTAGCTATATGTCTTCGAAATGTCTATCCCTGTCACTCGCTAATTGAAACTGCTCAACAAGATTATTGAATTCCGACATCACCGCCCTCAGCAAGTGTGGGCTTAAACCACTTCGTAGATTAACCCACCTTCCCCCACTTAACTGAAATATATGCAGAAATTGTTTGTTTTTTATTTAACAATATATAATTAGATATTCTATTTAATTCAAAGCAATCACACTAAGGAAAACAGAAGTTCTGTGTTGAAATAGTTCTCTGATATTAATAAAAATGTTGTTATTTAATCGTACACTATAGCATCATTGTATGATGCCTCTTTAATCATTCTGTTGATTGCCTTTTTTGGCTATAATGAAATCGTCCAGCAATTACTAGGAATAATAAATTGAATTTAATTCTTTAAAATTCATTTTACATGGATTGAGTAATTAATAGACATTCCCATGTATAATTTACCTTTGTTTAACTTCTCGCTGCAAAGCTACTATCATGCACACT
>JAQIXG010001593.1:0-21191 GCA_034700105.1 Oconnorella tubifera
TATTAGATTATATATATTAGCCTTTATATATTAAATAAAAGCTCGATATGTAATTTTTCATTGGATTGGCATCGCAAAATGATCGGAAATATTGATATGACCTACAGAATAAAATTTCATAGAACCTGTGCTGTCATCTCGACACCTTGGCATTATCACATTTTGTCAGGAGCATATTTTGATCCTGAGAATCAGTCATTAAGACCTCAGTCCTATTCTAGAGTTCCTTTAAAAAGTCCCTAAAATTAAACTGAACAAAATTTTCGAATGAAGTTTTCGGAGCTAGTAACGAAAAAGTTAGAGCCGAAATTAGCATCAAAAGGTTCAGGTATAAATAACCTCAGCTCTTCATTCATTCTCATTGATCCCACGGAAGTCAAGATCGTGAAAGAAAATTGAATTATGATTCAATTTAGTTGACAAAACTGCCACTCGCATGCTATAACGCGATCAGTCGATATGCTCGACCATATGGCAGAGTAGACTTGTAATTCGTTTATCCATCTTGGCGATTTGTGACACTTTTAACGGCTTTTTCCTCGCATACCATTCCTCGCATTGCTTGATGAATTATCTAGAAGGAGAGTGATTGCATCTACCTTCAGTCAAATGCGACTAAAAGCCATTCAACTAATCCCATAATGCATCTCGAAGAACGGCCAATCCTTTTACATTGGAGATTTTCAGAAAATTTAACGTCACCGTCATTGCCAATAATGCGCTCTATGTTGATATTTCAGTATATTGGTAGTCACAAATTTATCATTATAGATCAATATTTCCTTTATTAAACGATGAGTTGTTCATATAATCTAGTGTAATTGTTATTTTTAATGATTTCTTCGTGATGTATATAGAATTATAAAGGTGCGGATTAAGCTTCTGGAAAACGAAGTTGACAATATGTAATTGCTTTCTAAGTAGGAATCCAGAAATTGGTTTTTCTTTTTCTATTAAAGTGATCGATGAATTTTATTCATGTTGTAAATACTGGGTAAGAGTTTAACAAAAAACTCGAATTTCAGATACCGTATATTTTTATTTTAAGTTTGGTTTATGTATAAGTAATTGACTTAAAACCGATTTATTTTATGGTCTTGGTTACTCTAGTTATTTATTTTTTTGTTTGCATCGAAAAATCCATGACAAGTAGGCCTATATGAGCCACTTTAAATCTTGAACAATAATTACAGGCTTAGTTAGCAATTCATTCGAATTTAAAAACTTTTATTGCATTATATAAATATTAACTTGTAATTTATTATAATTTTTTATATTTGCTCGGACTGAAATAAACATTTCAGACAAACTATGAATTAGTTCCAATGGTATATTGAACAATATTTAACTAAAAAAGATGTGAATGATAATTAATGATTGAATTTCTTTTCTAAACTAATCGTCTAACTTTACACTCGCGGTTTATTCTTAGTCACGTTGCCTGTGTGCAAACACTTTCTGTTTAAATAAATAAACAAAAATATCCAAAAAATGTTCATCACATTTGACCGTTTGGCATTACAAATACATCATCTCGTCCGAGCCAAGATATTTAAATTATTCAGCGATGAAAGCTAATGATACACGGTCGCACAAATAATGCGCTTGATGCAATCAACCTGCTGTAACTGCCAAGTGCTCAATTTAGCTAATGCACTTTGCCTGTCGGCGTCCGTCACCCGAGCCACCCATGCGAACGACAACGAACCGCACGCTGGTCGGTCAAACAGTCAATTGAGTGACCACGGATACGTACAAGCGGAGGAACACGTGGATAGATAATAATAATTTCCACAGGGAGCTAGCATGATATTGTACTGTGTGTGATTGAAAGCGGACGCGGATTTGTTAAAGAGTTATGAATAGTTGAGGAATGCAAAGAAATGAGGTTTTAACTGAATGTTTTATAAAATTATTGTAAAAACGGAGATCCAGATAACTTTTTACTACATTCACCTAATTATTTGAAAGTGCAATAAAGTAACATATTATAAAAATTCTGTAAAATTCTGGAAATCTACTTGAGTACCGGTACTAAATCTACTTGTGTACCGGTACTTAAACTGTTTTTCTGGAGACAGAAATTGCTAAACAAATTAGTTGTACAAACTTTTTTGATAGCGAATTGTAAAATTAAATTTGTCAAAACTTCATGATTATATATATTTAATAGCAACGGAAATAAACATGAAAACGGTTTTCGGTTCTAAATTAATCGTCATAGAACAAACGTTAATAGAGTATTCAAAATCATCGAATTAATTAAGCACGCAGCTAAAGAGTATTGCAAGTTTTCAAAAAAATGACAAATTTTGTCATTTTTTGTCATTGATTAATATTTAATCAATGACAATAACTAAATTGAAACGATAAAATCGTCAATTATTCAGGTTTCCCGTTTTTGCTATTTTCAGAAGTAAGTAGTGGAAACAGTTTTAACGAAACGGCAACAAATGTATAATTCTACAAACAGTGACATTTGGATTACTATGAAGTGTCAAAGAGACTGGTAGTGAAGTCTATTATAATAGAGCATCGTCAGATTTTTTAATTACTGTAATGATTACAAATAAATATTGAAGGCGTGATACCGAATATTAGCCTGTTGGCTACTATAATAATCAATGTTCCAAAATCTGGTTCGCAAATATTGAGATTATGTTTCTAATTTTATAATCATCGGTTGTTTTGCTTAATAGTTATCATTCTATTAATTTCTTTCTCCGCGTTATTGACAAATCAAATTGCAAACAATACAAACACGATAATTAAGTATCTTAAATAATTTCTGAACGCTATTCGTCAATGTCATATGATCAGCTGTGATGTCTGACAGATTATAATTATCGCAGACATTTTTTAATGTTTCTCCTTTAAACTGAGTCTACTATAGCAAGGCCTGCTTTATAACCAGCACCGCCCCTTAATTGAGCAACAAACGGACAAAATAAACAATGATTTAATTATTTCTTGTTGTTCAATATATTTATAATTAGCCCAGTAGCCTTCTGAATCCATGTTAATGCTATTTATCTAACTCTAGCCTAATTTTGTAAGTACATTAATTACTGACAAACTGCAATGATTAGAGTTAAAGTTATGATCAGAGGTGAGATTAGGCCTCATCATTTGAGTTATCAATTGAGATGTATTTAATTTATTTTTAATTTGCTAGAGAGCGTCATCAAGTAACATAAGCGAAGCAGTTACAAATGCAAGCATCTTTGTAACGAGACGCGAATCCGTGACTCTAGGCTTTCTAGTCAACCACTCTAGCGACTACTGAAACTTATATCGGTTAACGAAGAATTTCTTTTTTATTTTTAATTCCTCCATACTTTTTATCTTCTATAATCTATATGACAGTATATCATAATAGAAGATATGTTCTCACATTAGTAAGCCTTTGCATGCTTTGTTGGGATCTTTAGTTTTTGTTCAGACGTATATGTGGTAAAATAACAATTTTTGTTGAGTTTAAGAAATTAATGATATTTTTACAAGGGAGGAATTTGTTAAATCGAACCCTCGCTGTAGACTCTTGCCGTTTTCATGACGATACCATGCAAAAGACTTGTCATCGAGGTCACGTGTTCAAATGTGTCGCGCACAAGATGGCGCTAATAGTAGGGTAGACGTCCCAGAAGCGTGTCGTTGGGGGGGGACAATAAAATGAATTAAAATAATAGAATGTTTCTCGAGGCCCGAGGCATTTTAGTGGCGATCGTAGAATAATCACTGAGGGGGGGGGATACCTTTTCACTCCAACTACTACTTATTTCTTTTCCGTTTTGTTTCCTGTTTTTTTCTTTTTCTTCTTCTTTTCTCTTGTTTAGTTTTCTTAAATCTTATTCATTTGTTTTATTTTCTTCGTAGTTTACTGTCAGACACACATTTATTCAACAAAGCTTTTTACTAATCATTCTCAACTCATTCAGTAATTTATAAAAAGTTTTAAATGAGCAGTCATTATTTTAGTCATTCTCAGTCTTTAATACAGAATTTGTTATTCCTCCAATTTCGAAAGAGGATCCAAAGTATAAATTCAAACTTTTTAAACATTTGTATTACAACTTATTTCTTATAACAACTAAGGGGGGGGAGGGGTAACATGTCTCTCAGTCCCCTCCCTCGAAATCTAGAGCCTATTATACAATTCATCGCATTCAATCGATTTAGCGCAAAACGCATTGCTAGTTAGTGTCAGTGTAAATTGCGTAAATACTAGTTGCCGAATTTCATTATGATTTTAATCATTAAATAGATGATAAGATTTATAGAATGATGATGATAGTTTAAGGTAATAGATAAGGAACTGATTGACAACTGTTACTGGCATTGGATTATACAGTATGTCTTATAAATTGATGACTTTGCATGATTATGATGCGTGTACTTCCTGATAAGAACTTACTGGAAGATGCTTATAACTTTAAATAATGACTGGTATACTGAGCTGATTTAATATAGTTATTTAACGTTGCAATTTTCTGATAATATCAATTAATTTTGCGCCCGTGTCATCGCTAAGAGGCAACGTCGAGACACGAAGCATTAAAATATTCATGTTGTATTTGAAATTATCTTATTTTTTTATGGATATAACAGATCACTTGAAATAATTGATTTTGCCATGTTATAAAAATACTAAATCTTTATATTGGTTGCGATTTATTTGTAAGAAAAATGATGAATATTTTATCAATTGGAGTCCGGTGCGCTTATATTATTTAAATATCTTTAAATATTATTGATTATTAATAATTTAATTAACTTTAAGAAAACGATGTTTTGTGTAATTTAAATGCAATTATGTATATGCCACTTTAAAAAAATCTTAAATTATAGCATGCCTTGGAAGTTAAATATTTTTATAATACTAACGGTTTAAATGAATTAAGTCAAATTAGACAAGTCACATCGCTTAATGAAGACACTCGCCTATACGTGTGTACGTTAAATACAGTGTAAAATTGTCGCCAGTTCTGTACAGTTAGTTAATTTTCACAGCAGCCGCTTAATTAATCCATGATTTATTCATAACGCTTATTAATCTTTACACAAAACTTGAAGATTTAAACAATGAATAATTCAGTCAAGAGGGCGCCACTTTCTCTGCATTAAGTGTCAGAAGTTATTTGAATTAGAAGCAGACGACAGCTGTAAGCGTGTTGTCGAGGTGCCTAACCTTTGCTTCCAAGGCACCTTGCACACGCGCTACGCGCCACTGGGCACTGCAGCTGCCAAATCATCCATGAATAGGAGGCTGGACGTGGACTTGGTCGTCTCCCTGGGGATCTCTCTGGCTCGGTCTAGCAACGGTCCCTCCTCGCTGTCCTGCCGACTCCTACGGACTCTGTCAAATTAGCTGCGGTCTCCATCGATGGTCATTGTTGGTCCGTGTCAGGGATGCGAGAGGGACGAGATATGATCGAGAGAGTGAGGAGAAAGAGCCAAGCTGGCGGGATGCATCGGTCATAGAGCACAAGGCAAACTGTGTGAATCGCTCGCTGAAAGGAGACCAAATTAGAAGACGACAAATGAAATAAATATTCGCTTGATTGCTGGTGAATGTAATAATTTAAATCATCACGTGACCGTGATGATTACAAGTTGTTTTAGTTGTCACCGGCTGCAGCAGTGAAGTGTTTGACAGTTAATTTATTGAAAACGTGGTCAAGTTTATGCGAAAAAATAATAAATTTCTAATATTAGAATTTGGGCATGCATGTCTTTCTCCCATTCATATAATAAATGATCGAAATCTTGAAATAAATAAAATTGTTGAGCCTACTAAATATTATAATACGGACAGATACATATCAATAGTAAAATCATTGTCTTGAACAAAAAGAAATAAGTTTTGTATTAATGTTGCATCAAAAGTTTGTGGTCGCGATATTGACAAACAACTTCATCGCTACATTCCGTATGATCGTACACTACAGTATACTATAGTAATGTCCATTAAAATCAAATGATTTGCAAATAGCATAATTTTGATAACTCACAAATCATTACAGAGTCTTGAAAATATTGTACTATAGACAATAAAAATTGTACTATATGACAATAAAAAGTTATACATTTCGCATAGTTGACCAGTATCCGTAAAGTCATATCATGCAAAGTCGCGACCACTGGGTTTTGTTTAGCAAAGGATATCTTTACATATTATATTCCGTTATTTTAATCATAAAACTAAACATCAACGAAAACAATATTACCCCCCCCCCCCCCCAGTGTATACTTTCACTGGTTTTCACGCGTTTTACAAACAGCTGGCTGCAGCGCAGTAATTAATGAAGACACGAGGATCCTCACCCATAAAAACAATCGTACACTTAATGACTTGACATCTCAACAATAGTCATCATTGTTCTACTCAACTTGTGACGACGATGCTCTTGACGTCTCTAGTGTTATCATACGGAACATCACCGAGTACTGGCAGTACAACGGTAGTTTTACTAACATTTAACCCTCGATCTCTCTCCAGCGTGAAGTGCTTTTTCTCTGCAGTCCTCTCGACTCAGCTGCGTCGACGCCCCGGGGTGTGCTCGTCGAGCCCCTCTCGGTGTCGGATGAGTTTATTCTACGGTGTCAGGAAGACAGTGACCGCTAGATGGCAGAGCTCCGCCCAACGACCGCATTAAGCCACGCCTACTTATAAGTGACAGATAATTGTGAGTTATCATTGTGTGTATCCATGGTGATGTTTTTAAGTTTAAACTATACGTTGGTGGTTAATTAAGTAACTTTGAATCAAAATGAAATAAACAAAGAAATAAGGGAATTTTAATTACTTCATAAATTAATGTAATTAATTGATTTTGTAAAACTGAATGAATGTAATGAGCAATTTAATAAATGTAATAAAAAAATTAAAAATATCTTCGCGCAAGTCGGTTCAATTTGCTTTTATTTTGAATATAAAATTCAAAACAAAATATTTCACTATTTGAATAAAAAAAATGAACTATTATAATAAATGCAGTGACTATACAACAGCAGCTGATGGTTTCAGTAACTATGATTATATTCAAATTTAAACGTAATCACCGATTGAAACCCTATAGTTAAGGTATCTCATCAGAGATTGAATTGCTCTGTGCGCGTTGTAACTGATTCTGACGTACAACGGGGGCAATGATCGTTGCAACCAGTGCTCATCATTACAACGTCTGCTTTCGTTTAGACTTTGAAGTTATAACAAACATCATCATGAAAATAAATCATCTTCATGTAAATAAATGTTTTTTTAATCGAAGCCCGTACTTTATTTTCTATGCATTATGTATTATTAAGCAAGCAGTGATCGCGTGCGAAGGCTGACGTGTTAGATAACTTCACGACATGATGTCAAGAATGTCAATAATAATATAACTATTCCATAGTATTTCTTTAGCGTATCAGACCGAATAATGTTGCGCAATATAATGTGTTGTCGCTATGTTTCTGCAGATACTATAACATTGTAGAGACTATACGGGTATTATTCTGAAAGAAAGTTTTTTCGGTGTATAGTTAAGGTCTGGATGAACATTTTGACGAGTTTCTGTGAAAAATATCAACTCATCGGTTAAGTAATCATAACATAAAGTATACAAAGTAAGTTGAAATGATAGCTTTACGTCGATTAATAAAAAATGTAAATTAATAATAAGAAAGCAATAGCATATTCATGGTGCGTTATTGTCTTCCGCAATAATACACAATGAATAACTATTGCACTACCGCACTCTAATTATCACTTGAACTGAGTAAAATCTTTTTTAATGAAAAGAAATGTTTCTCGAATCCATAAAGTAATTATTGATGACCCTTAATTGAATGTTAGATTTAAAACTGATAGGATCAAGAAGTAACTCGTTCACTTGCCCATTCACTCACTCCTGATATGAGTGAACGTGAGGGTGAATGAGTGACGGCGGCAGAGAGCGAGTGAGCTAGCGAGAAATAAAAATATACCGAAGTATTAACGGCACTTTTTGTCAAATTTCATCAATGAATGAAATCCTGTAGGCTAAATTCCGATTACGCTGTATAATTCGATATTTTGTCATGAACTGTTGATTTATATCGGCTGAAATTTACTCCAATTTTCAAAAATTATCGAAGTAATGAAACGAAACATCATCAAAATACAACATAATGTTATAAATGTTTTTGAATGCGCGGGTTAATTCACGATATGTCTCAGCGCCAGGCAGGTTTGATGTTCTGTACGCGAGCGACATAGCGACGCAAGTCAGTCCGCGACGCAAGTCAAGTCATAAAGAACGCAAACTGACCTGCGACGTTTTCTTTATACTTTGCGTCAGATGACGCGACGCGATCAGACAGTTGCCGTGCGACGATAAGAGAAGATAACATCTTTGCTTATTGAAAAGAATAATAGTATGATCATGGGTGAAGATCAAATTCTGATGAAGTTAATATCAAACTATGCGATGAGCATTGTCACAGTTGATATTATATAGCAATCTCTTATAATTATATACTGTACTTTCAATGATCGACAATAATTATGTTAGCTTTAATTTCAATTATAAGATCTTAATTTCTTTAATAATGTTAGAAAACGATATAAAAGAATGATTTAAAAATAATATTTCAGAAAATAATGTTAAGAAAAACGAGGAAAAATAATTTGCAAAATTTAAAAATGTTAAGAAAAGCGAGAAGTTATTTCTTCTGAAGAAAAGCTTTTTCTGGAGCAGAAATGTGACAGTTCTGAATAACTGGAAATCGAGGTTCCTGTGTAGTATAGGACAGAAAATTCAAGATGTACTTATTTAGGTCTATTTTTATCTTTAATACAGCTGCATTAAGGATATAAAACAGGTTTAATTAAATTTATATCAATTAATTAGACTTATTAATAATTAATGATGTTTATAATTACCCTTATAAGGAAGTAAAATTCAATATAAAATGAAGTAGTCTATAGTTTAATAGATGTTAAACTATGGATTACTATAGTTTAACATCTCTTGATAATTCGCATCGATTCAGCAATAAGCGTTTTTGAGAGTCTCGTTCATAATTAATGTTTTATTATAAAAAAACACACTTAAAATATCATCATCAATAATTTTTGCATCAATCTATTAAGCGTTTGATCATTTTCATCGTTATGTTTAACATTATTATACTATAATAAGCTTGTTATGCTTTATCGAGCTAGTTATCTTTGATTAGTTACCTAGTCATTGGCGACTAGGTAGTAGTCGGCCACTAGTCGCTCGAGTCTCGGAGCCCGTCGATCGTCTCTCGTCTCGAGATCTCGTCTAGACTTTATACGATCGCTGCTTTGAAGATCTCGGCGATTTAGCGGACTGTAAACTCAGGTTATTTTAGAAATTGAGTCTTTATCATTGAGCATTGTAATAATAAGGATAATTCATTGAAAAATCAAAAGAAATTAAGATATAGAGTCATCTTAAATAATTGAATCAATTTTCGTGATTACACCATCTATGCAGATAATGCGAGTAATGACATATAGCCTTCATGATTTGATGATCTGCGGTGAAGATAATGATTGCTACTTTACTGGACGCGAAGTATGTGCAGACAATAATCATTGTCAAAATTAATTTAATTTTTAACTTGTATTCAGCAGGTGAACCGTAAATCAATTTATATTTGTATTTAGTCTACGAGGAAATATCAAATACATCGTGATAATCTTTAATTATGAGACTATTGATATCAGTTCTTTCGTTAAACTAATATATCAGTTTCTAATCGGGTAATATATATAAAGCGGATATTAACATAAAATACACGGCAGCAGTAATCGATCTCTGGATTAACTCTATTGTAACACAGTGATGTTAACGAGACCTTTTTAGTCGAGACCAAGACGAGACCAAGACCTGATGGTTCGAGACCCAAGACCAAGACCTGATGGTTCGAGACCAAGACTAAAACCAAAACCATGAGCTTCGAGACCAAGACCGAGACCCAGACCAGGTGCTCCGAAACGAAGACTGAGACAGAAAAAACTTAGATCAAGATCAAAACCTGCATGTCTATGCAAGACTTGTTAAGGACCTCCCATCAAACGTTGGCGACTTATTATATATAATACTATGCGAAATTAAAAAAAATACAACATCAGACACAACAAACAGTTACAGTGACTGTCATTATCCTATTATAATCGTTATATTACTCACAAAACTGAAACACTGTTATCACCATCAATTTATTACACCAAAACAGTAACGCAATCACAACATCATAACAAAACATAACAACTTAACAAACATAACATCATAACAACAATCATAACAAAATGCAACATTTGACACAATGTGCAGTCACAATCAGAGGCTGATCAACATCATTAATATTGTCACACGCACATAAAAAGGTTATAAAATAGTCAAATGAAATTAGGATTATTAATATTATTTCAAATTTTGTATTAACCTGTAATAAATGATTGTAATATAAAAATCTATCATTCATATTAATCATTTTTATGAATATTAATTATACATTACAATTCACAATTAGAACCAGTGACAAAAATGTCCCATTAAGGTTTCAAGTTTATAATTCTATGTGTCCAGCAAACGATCAGGTTTCTTATTTTATACATTGTTTATATATTGTTTTAATAGTTTTGCTATTTCTACTATTTTATACGGTATTACATAGTAGCAACATGACTTTGTTGCTACTACGCTAGTTGCAATTAATACATTTTTAACACATGTGAAAGCAAAAGCGGAAATGTAAACACAAGATCTTTGCGAACATTTTTCGATTTTACCTATAACTGATATATGGACGCATCAGAAATTACTAATTAAATTGAACACCATAATATTACTTTTTAGCTGCATTTGCAAGATTTTTGCCAACTATTGCTAAAACTTGGCTATATTTGGCTAAAAATTTCAAAATTTCAATCTTTAAATTTCAATCAAGAAGATTTCAAGGTCTTGAAATTTTTTCAAGATCTTTTTCTCAAAACCGAGACCAAGATCAAGATCTGACCCTTCAAGACCGAGACCAAGACCGAGACCTGATTCTTCGAGACCGAGACCATGACCAAGTCCTGATCCTTCGAGACCGAGACCAAGACCGAGATCTGAACGTCTGGTCTCGAGACCAAGATCGAGACCTCAAAAACTGGGTTCGATGCGGTCTCGAGACAAGACCTGGTCTTGAGACCTAACATCACTGTTATAACAACACAGTTACACGATGCCATTTAAGATGAGACACCTGCACCAGACGGTATTTTGTGGTAGACCGATATTTAATATTCAAAATATTTATGATAGATGGCAATTTCGATAATATGATCACCGACCCCGTTGATAATCCGCAAAGAAAAATATCAAGTTGTACTAAGCCTCTTGAACGCTGCATCCATTGGCGCTTTAGTTTTTAATCAAAGATTCTTTTTATGAATCCAGTAATTCTAATGAATCCAGTTATTTATTAGTTACCTGAGGGAGGAATTTTGTAACAACTAAGTGACGAAATGAGTGTGTGATGATAAAAAAATTGAGTGATAATAAGAAAAGGTAATAATATCATTTTCACTTAGCCATTTTCAAATTTCTAATCTTAAAGGGACCCTAAAAATTTAACCAAATAACATTAAAAACAAAATAAACACTACTTTAAATGCGTCTTGTTAGATATTTTTTTTTACCAAACTAGCATTTCTAAATATATAAAATTCGCCAGATTTCTAGTATTTCTTTTACAGAATCACCAAAAATAATATCCTATCAATGTGACTCATTATCATGATTTCCCCTCCGCCTATTCCGTCGTATGATTTTTATATTTGACTGCTAAGAAAAAAAAGTTTTTAATATTTAGTTTTGTTTTCTTGTTATGAGAGAAAAATTCCGAAAGGAATTTCTTATTAAGTAAAAAAAAAATCAAAAAGTATTACGGCCAAAAACGATTTTTAAAACTCCCTGAATTTTTGTTGCTATCTACCACTTGGCCCAGGCATATGTTGAACACACGACCACCCGACCACCCGACTGTCCTACCGTAACCTTTACCGCGTACCACTGAATGGACCAAGGCGCCGAGTAAAGTTTTTATTGCAACTAGTTTTCTATTTGAAAGCCACAGAGCTTCTGTTTCTTTTATTATCGCAAGTGCACCACGTGTTCTCTCTCAGTCTCGTTGTAGTCTTCGTGACGCGACGCGGTGTCGCTACGACGAGTGCAAGGAAGGGAGAGCGACACTGTGTTATGAAACTTGAGAATAGATTCAGTTTATATTTTATGTTGTTTTTAATAATAGAAGATATTTTACTTATGAATGAGTCTTAAGAAAGTTGAACCTAAAATGAGGTCGATATGAAATATGAGATATAAATAACTGAAATAATATCTTGAGAGAAATTTAAGAAAAGAGTAGGAAACATAGAGCAATAAATGTTGTGAAATATTTAAGTTTTGCACTGAACAAGCTTAATGATTAAACAACAACTTATAGGCCTGGAACATGTCTAATTGTCTGTAACCTTCAATATTCTGACGCAATAACTGATCATCGAGTGATTGCCAAACACTTTTATTAATTTCTGAAGCAGACAAAAATTATTGATTCAGATCTCAATAATGAGATGTATAGATATTATAATAAGCTTTATACTTTCACTGTTTCGTTCACACGAATATGAAATATATCCGAGTGACGAGAAATCAGATTAAAGAACCAAACTTGATCCATTCTTTCCTGTGCTTCCACGGATCGCCGAACTAAAACCACACAGGATCACTGCGAGTCGTGAGTGATCGGAAACACGGTCAGTAGGTCCGGTCTCGCGTCACTAAAGTCCGGTTTGGCCTCGCGTGCTTGCACGTGCTGACCGGATGTCCGGTGAAGTATCGTTTTGTTTGATCAAAAATGAGACCAAGTGATTTACTACGCTCAATGACTGCAGCATTAGTTGCACTTTATTTGGTTAATTATCATAACTAACATTGTGCTATTTGTAACGCAACCTATTTGAAAATATCGGATTATATACTTCCTTTTTGACTTGGGTTCTTGGTAAACATTTAACTTTAATTCAATTTAATGATGTTTATTTACATTTTAAATTTAAACAGATTCTTGTGTTTTACAGCAATATGTTTATTTTACAGCAATATGTTTATCAAACTTCAATTTCATTTTAATTCTTATGTAAAACTCGTTTAGCTATGATTTTCTCATTTGAATTTTTTATCATATTTGATGCTTCTTAGCGCGTTGTGTACGTTTTTCAAAATGTTGAAAGCATTTTAATTTTTATTTACTTCTGTATAGTTAATTAATTAATTACTCATTTTGTATCTCGTAATTTTTAATATTTGTCGGATTCCTATTTATGCGTACATATATTGACATGATATGGTTATTTAGTCACTCTCTTGTCTTTCAACTGTTTACTGGTGGTCACAATATAGACTAATTCACTGTGGAACAAAGGTTAAAATTGTCCTTTTTTACTGTATTATGGTTATCCTTACAAAGATGAAGATCCGTATAGCCACAATGAAACACAGCGCGCATTGAAAAGATTCAGAACTAATTCTTTCTCTTCCTCACATAATCCTCTCCCGAGCTAATCTCTCAGATCTGTTCGCGACAAGGAAGCAAGTTCAAACAACGTTACTCAATATTGTTTACGCTCGCTGCTTTGAGAGATAATACTTTAGTAAAAGTGCTGTCTGTCACAAAGTTGTTGAATTTCAGCAAGTACAGTATAAGAGAGTTTCAGATATTATTGAGAGAATCCTAACTGAATTTAAACCGTAATATCCTAGTTAAGAGTTGTTAATTAAATTATTTATAGTATGATGATTGTAAATCATAATTGCTTAAATAGTTTTAAGCCAAATAAGTTTATATAAAAGTAAACTTAGCCAGTGACTCTTTTTTTGAGAAATGAAAATGTCAGATGTTAATTGATATAATCATACTTGAGTAAGATTAAAGATTAATTATCAGAGTTTTTAAAATTAAGATTAATTTTCAGAGTTAGTTTTCCTAAATCTACGATCAAATTTAGGCTAAACATGTAAAATAATTAGCAGGATCTGGAATCCGTTTAGCCATAATTAGATGTTAGAGGGATAATACAAGCCTGTGCCACTCGTGCTAAATGTTTAAATTTGGCTGTTAGAAGATAAGAATTGTATTTTATCAGAGTAATATTGAACATTAACATCAACAAATTGATACCAATAAATGAAAATATTTATTTTATTTGGATTTCAATACTATTGACAAGACCGATAAAACGATTGTTAATTTTTATTATTTTATCAAGAAAGATTAATTGAGTGTAAGTCAATATCATTAGTTAAATACAACAATTTTAAAATTGTAATGTATATATTTTATTAAAAATTCTAAGACCAAAAATAAAATCATTCTAATCACTGTTTCACACACATAAAATAAAACTTTATTTATCTGAAATAATTAATTTTAAATGTAACAAAACTGCTTGTTTCACAATATTTGATTAAAATCTAAATTATCATTTGCTATCAACATCGAAGACTTGGCAGAATTAAAAAACTTAGCTACAGGGTGCAGCAAATCAGAGAATAATTACATCAACCAAAGTAGTCATGTATAGATTACGAGCCAGGCGCTCTAATCTAATCAACTGTGTCTAAGTTGATTTATTCTGGGTACTTTTATCAGTAATATTAAAACAGTAACTTTCTATAATTGTATATCTATATAGCATGGCTTTAAAAATCATCATTTAAACGATCGGCTAATAACACCCTGTATAAAATATATTCTTTGATTACTATACTATATAATATACACTTTAATAAATAATTTACGCAAGCTACAGTGACAGAGATCAATATAAATAGAGATCAACATTTTCAAACTATGAATCGTGAAACTATAATCTGATTAAAAATGAATATCTTAAACAGTGAGTAAATAAATCTAACATACAGTAGACATAGGTTTTTTGTAATAACCTGATAACTTCGTAACAAATATTTAACATAAAATTACTAGGTATACCTTTCTATTACATCTTGAAATTAACTGCATGAATTTTTTCGATTGTCGTTATTTCTGTTATTATTTTGATTACAAGATAAAGTCAACGATATTAAAATAGAATAAATTGATGCCATAGAAATATAGAGATTGGATTTATCATAAACTGCTGTATTAGGAATGTTCCTCGTTCAGTTTTATAATATTATGTTATAAGAGAACAAAGGATCCGAGTGATTCCAGGTCCTTCAAAGTTAATTCACGCACCATCTTCCGCGAGGAGACCTAACATAAGATGCACATAATACGATAAATTGAAAGTGTGATTTTCAATCGTAGACATATTTTAATAATTAATATTATGAGTAAACTGTTGCTTACATTGCAATGATACAGTAGAAAGTCTACAAAAAACCAAAAAATACAAGAATTGGTAAAAAAGGATCAGTGAAAATTACTTAGATTACTCTTTCAAATTGTTAAATAAATGTTTATTTATAACGATGATCTTTTCAATGACTTGAAATTGATTAAAAGTTATAAATAAATTCATTAATATTAATAATCAATCAAATTAATAGAGTAAACAAGTTCCTCATTCTCTTCAATTCGAAATAATTACTGAACCTTAGCTAGCTTTTACAATTATTATGCATAATGGATTTTTTTGTTGAAACTTTGTCCATTACAGAAACAAAACAGAAACAGTATAAGAAGCAAATAAGCATTCAAGTACATTGAGATACAATGCTGACAGGAAAGTGTTGATCTTTCTAATCCACTATGAATCTCATGTACAGACCCTAGGGCGAAAACACTTCACGAGATGCTATGATATCTTGCTAATAGCAAAACGTCAATAACAGTCAGTACCCAACTACGTACACTAGAACACATCTCTTACACACAAGTATTGAACCAAAATCGTGTCAACTAGAAGCGAAAGAAAATATTCCGCGAAAGTGGCCAATGTTTACCGAGATGATACTTAAAACTTGACTTAACAATGATCGTTTGTGTCTCATCTTTGGGATAAAGGAAGGATGGATTACAGAGACTTCCAGCGGCTAATTGTTGGGACAACATAGTGGGTCGATGTAATCATTGCTGAGATTTACTTTCTACAGACTTACTACAGTTATATGGTCAATTAAATAATCTGTGTCTAAGCTTCTTGGTTCTATGATTTATGACTTTGATGCGATTAAGAAATACTATAGTAGGGATAATGCACTAGGTAAATAACTGCTGCTGTTAATTATATCATGATATCGCCATAAATAGATTGAAGTTTATTCTATAAATGTATTTTAGAGGAAAGTACATAAATACAGCATTAATGCAAAGTTTGGTATCGAGTTCAAATAAAGAAATGTTAGAACCATTTTTAGAATCGTTAATTACATTTAAATATTTAAAATAAAAAAGACAATTTAATGAACAAAAAGTTCCTAAAGAACAAAGAAAATTATAATAAAATTGAAAAGTCTATATAATTGACCTATGTTTTAACAGATCTTTTTATTTTTCGCAATGATTTGTATATAGTATTACTTTTCTACATAACGAAAACACAGCAATAAAAGGAAAAGTTACAAATAACTGAAAACGCTAACATTTTAAAGCAGTAAATAAGCTGTTACAGCTATAAATTTGCATACTATGTCGATTTTAAAATGTTCCACAATATAAGAAAAATGGCATTTAAATACAAGAAATCGTGATTAATGAAAGAAATGATGATGAGAAATATTTAATTCTAAATATTCCATTCAAGATTTTATCAGCACATCAATTTTCATTTAAATTTTTCATTTGCCAGTAATTTTCATTTAAATTTTTGGAATCCTGTATATTTTCAAGATCAAAGAATAATCCAGCATAGACGCTTGCATTATTTTTTCCCAAACTTACATTTTAAATAAAGGTTTTCGTTACCGGTATTTAATGATTCAAATAATTTTTTTGGTTTAGCATTATTTTAAATTCAGATAATAGACAATGCATCAGTGTTTTTTCTAAAAGATCCATTTAAGTATTTAACTTTATATTCGGATATGGTACTATCAATATTTGTTGCGCCCCTCAGCAGCGAGTAATTTTTATTCAGTTCAGATAAAAATACTCTACTATATACTGTACATTTTAAAATTTACATTTAGTTTTAAAAACAACAAATTTGATGTTCAAAAATACCTATATGTAAACAACAAAAAAATTTGATATAAAAACTTACTCAACATCTTATGGAATGCAGATTAGAATACGGCGAGCAAGGATTTGAACCCCCGACAAGAGGTCTTAAAAACTGAACGTGACCATTTCCCCCGTTTGATTGCGTCACTACGAGATTACCGTGACGTAATCGATAGGGTTCATCAATGCTAACGACTGTATCGTCTTCGTCTGATGTATCGCCAAACGAGTTGAGGAGTTTTTGAAATGGCGGTGGTTGGAGATCAGCTTCCGTTGGTTGCAGCATAAAGTTGTCCCCTAGAAAGCCCCACTGCAGCTGATACTGCTGGACCTTGATAGGAGCGATGTTGTTACTTGGATCGTGACGAACTGGACTGGCTGCGATCATCGATACTCCGTGCTGTAAAAACAGACATTTATTTCTGAACAAGTTAAAATTATATATATTCTTTAAATGCAATATACATTATTTACTTAATTTCTTGGTTTTAATGCAATGTTCTACATTGTTTCATTCTATATTATCCCTTAAAGATTTTCCAGGAAAACGTTTTAAAGGAAGCAAGTATAATAAAAGTAAAACTTTACTTTAGACTGTATTTTGTTAATCATTACTTTTATTCATATAGCATTAACAGAAAAGCTGAAAAAACACGTAAAAGAAAAGAGAAGGAACTAATAATGATCATTTCAGAATTCAACTGCTACAAATTCCGAAATATTACACATATCATGCACCTGTTGTAAAACAATACGTGTGCTTAATATTATAATTTTCGTGTTTAACAATTATAATTTTTATATTTATTTAAAGTAACACTTGTTGCGAATTTGTTATGTGTAATTTCGCTCAGTTGTTGGTGAATTGATCCTAATCAAGTTGTCCATTGATTCTTTTTGTTCGTCTGAACGTATAGCGTAGCATTAAAGTAGGTACTATTTGATTACGAAGGTGCTTTGGCGCCGTTTTCAGACAATGCAGCAGCATTAAAACAACACATAGTGTGATAACTGCGTTAACTGATCGATAATTTGCTTTGATTTTGTCGCCTGTTCTATGCGCTGTCGGTTATATTGCGAGCTGCTCAAAATCTGCTCGAGACAGTTAACAAACATGATGTAAGCAAACAAATGCAACAGACAAGGGATACCAGTCACATCCTTGGCGTTCTCTTGGCTTTAAAACATTTCACTCGTAGGCTCAAACTCTTTTTAGAAGTACATAATGTCTCATTAGCCCATAAAGAATTTAAACTTGGTGTTTATAAAATGAGAAGCATCATATAAGTGTGCTTTATTTTCGTTAATAAGGAGCAAGAATATTGTTTAAAATAGTTATTCTTTTTTACTTATTAACTCCAAATTCTGCACCTGGTTGAATATTAAATGAAATTTACTGAACAGCAAAATATTTTAACTTCAACAATTTGATTCTAGTAAATAGTTTGATTATGATATCATACTTTCCTTCTTATTCACTCTAGGTGTCCTTATTATTAAAGAGATGAACTCGATGCAGTTGCCTGCCGCTGGTTTTTTCTATGTTCATCTTGCAATGTTTATTTTTAAGCGATGAGAGAGAGAGAGAGAGAGAGAGAGAAAGAGAGAGAGAGAAAGAGAGAGAGCTGATGTTACCTCTGAATCAATTCCATTTGTTGACAGTCAACGCGTCACCGCGCGTGCGTATTGCACGTGAGAACAAAGATTTATTTCGCACGATGGCTTTCACAAGATTTTGAATTTACTTAATATAATTTCAAATCATCTAACACTATCATCTTATTTGTACCTAACCCGGCTGGACTTCTTGAATTTCATTCGCCCGTAGAACGAAGTTGACTGCATACAAAGGACAATCATGCTATAAGTAAAATATCCAATTTTTGAGTCGGTTTTTCTTCTTAATTAGGAAAAAAAAATTAAAAATTCTATCCAACAGGCTAGAGCTTAAGATCAGAACATAATATTAATAAAAGTTAAATTATATACTGGACATAGCGTAAAGCAGAGTGAGGGTAGGTACTCCGGCAAGTTATCCCTCAAAAAATAACCTTCAAATAAAAAAAAAATAAAAAAAATATCCTCACTCCCTCCCCCCCCACCCTGCCACCACGTCTTTTCATCAATAATGTAATCAAAGAGTAACTGGGTCATTCTAAAATATCCATTTTAGTTTTTCGTTTCATTCTATAGTCGTAGTTTATTTATTCATGTAGGCCTACTTAATCGCATCAATTCAATTATTATAAAGAAAGATGGTTATATTAATATGACATAAACGATCAAATATCATCTTCATGTTAAAACGAATACTGAAATGCTGCATCACTGTGATATATGCTCAAGGCTTACCTAATACAGTTTACATGAAACGAGAAACTTATAAAAGTCTGTCGTTTTAGTCTGAAGGGAAAAGCGACAACAAATTTTAAGAAAATATTACTTTACTGAAAATATTACAAAACATTACTGTCATTTATGTGTAGACTTAAGCTACAAAAAATAAGAATTTTAGTAAAATTTCTTTTGACCGGAGATTGAGAAATTTGCCGATAGAAGTGCATGACTCTTGCTACTCTTGCCAGTGTAACAAAAATATTTCTTCCCCCAAAATATTTTTTCCCCCAGGAAATTTTTTTTCTTCCAGGAGCAATTTTATAACCCTAATGCACAAACCGATTAAGTAGATTATACTGAAATTGTAGGTGGGGGAAGTAATATTTTTTTGGGGGGGGAAGAAAATCTAGGTAAAATATATCTTAAAATATATATTTTAAAATATTCTTTCCGGGGGGAAGATTTGTATGGGGGAATAAATATTTTACTATACTGGTGGCCATTTTTAAAATGGAGGCTTTCATAAGAAATGTCCACCGTACATTTAAAGAATTAAACTTAAAGCTTCATTATACGACGTTTTAATTCAATATTCGAGAAAGTTAATTAAATATTCCATAGAGTTCTTACCTTTGGTACAATGCTTAAAAAGTTCATCGTTAGTTGCTTTTAATAACACACAACACTTAAGAAAGATCTAACTTGTATAAAGCTGCAACGAAGTCGCCCAAGTAACTCTTTTCAAAATGTACTTTTTATTAATGTAGGCCAATATAGGCGAGGTAAACAAGTTTCTTTTGTAACCGGTTATTGAGCTCATTACAAGTTTATTTATATATACTGTATTGTATACAAAGACATATTTTGTTGTGTATGATTTAATGTTGATGGTTTGTAGCGAGTATGTAGTCTATAAACAGAGCGCTGACTGTGCAACTAGATCGATATAAGTCGAATAGCAAACCACTGATGCATTTCAGTAAATTCGTCTCATTGCAACCCCCCTCCCCCCTCTCATTCCACCCAACCCTCCCAATAACCGGCGACCCCTAAAAGTGATCGCCTAAATATGAATTGTTACGGCCTCTATTGTTTCGTATTGTCTCAATTAATGCTGCACCAAGAAAATAGTCTAACATTGATCTGCTGCTGAAGAAAACGAATAATAGAACTATTGCAGAATTTGATGACATTTTTACTACTGGTTATAATTGAAAATATTAATATATTAGCACTGAGTTTAATTACTAATACACCACGATTACAATTAAATATCAAGATGATTTTCAGTGACAGTGTACAGTGCCGGATTAAGAGTACCCGACACCCATAGGCAGTTGGAAATTTTTCGCCCCCCACAATTTTTTTCCAGGGGCTAGGCAATCATATTTTAAATAAAAGCATAACTGAACAAATGTTATATTAAAACGCATTCTATACTATATGATTAGTCTTGAGCTTTCATTCAAATGACTGCTACAAATTTCAATCTCAGCTTTGTACTTACTCTTAATTAGAACACTTACGATGATTATGATTATCAATGACTTAATATCTGGCAATCAAACAAGTTTATTTCGCAAGACACATCGTGGCTCTTAGTTAAAGTCTAAATCGTTATCAAGTGGCAACAAACGACA
>JAQIXG010001594.1:0-21189 GCA_034700105.1 Oconnorella tubifera
TACATAGTAGTATGAATATAAGTCATAATGTATATGCATGCACGTATGTATATACGTCATAACGTATTTACATACACATATGTATATTTGTCATAAAGTATACACATACACGTATGTATATGTATCATAATGTTTATACATAATGTATATACATACACATATGTGGATACGTCATAATGCAAACATCTACTTACATGAAAGTTAATGATCAAGTCACCAGCTGTATGTTTTGTAGAGAGTCTGACCAAGAAATGAATGCCATCTGAAAAACTGAACACAATACATTAGTCTTTATGGGTACCCTGACAAAACGGCCCCAAAATACATTAACCCGACAAAAGGGCCCCATCAATTCATTTAATAACCTAAATACTAACTAATTTTAAACTTAATCCTGACCCTAGCACTAACCATAATTTCAATCCTAATTCGAATCCTACCCCAACCTTAACCCAAAGAATTAACAGACAGGGTCGATTTATCAGGACCGTTTTTACCGGTAACAGTCATGACATCATCATAGTCTAGTGCTCAGTATAATCAAATCTAACAGAAAGATTTCAAATAAAACTAAAAGAAAAATGATTACCGTATGAACTGACTAACAGCGCTGACCTTACCCACTACATTTATAAAACTTCTTTCTTGCTCTTTGTCTCGAATATTCTTACTGAAATAAACAAATATACATATAAAAGATCTTTATCACTTTATATCTATTTACAAAATAAATCTAAGCAAAGACATAATGAAGTTTTTTTCTAAAACATATAAGACTGGTCATAATATGACTAGAAGTTACGTGACCTAGTATGTACGATGTAGAAAGCGTCATCGACACCAAGCGCTGACACGTGACTGACATTAGAAGTACTGGTACTGCAACAAGTACTCATATCACCACTAGTACTGCAACAAGTACTGCAGTACTTGACAACATCAATTAGCTCCAAGTACTCTCAAAACAAAACAGTTACAGTTTTTGTTTAATTAAATCTATACAAATATTAACTACAACTAATTTTTTGGACAACTTGCTGGTAAAGTGATTAAAGTTTTCATTAGATATTACAAGAAGTCCAGGGTTCAAGTTCCAGTTTGGATTTACAATTTGCTGCACCCTTTACCAAAGATTCGAGTTAAAAATTGCTTTAAATTCACTGAATGTCAGAAAAACAAAAGATAGATTTGCATATTCTCTGTTCATTCTGCTAACCATTTGGACTAAATTCTCAATGGAATATAAAAATAGACCAAGCCCGTTTGTATGGAGTTTGGTAGAAATCTTTATTAAATTATTTAAAAATAATCCATACTTAGTTAAATAATAATATTTATAAATGAGATGAACCTTGTCCAAAAGAGTTTTGATGTTTAGACAACTTATAAGCTTTCACTTTGACTCGACAATGTAAAAGTTTAGGACGAATACCAAGTGTCTAAATTAAATCAAATATATTTATGAGTATCAATAATTAATGTAAACTGAAATTAATAATAATTATTATTGTACAATTATTCGTAACAATTTCATTCCAATTTTTAACACAGTACGAAACTTTAGTAAACTTATAAACAATTATATTTAAATTCTAATCTCTAACAACGCAGTGTAAATATAGAATAGTGAACTTAACCCTAACCGTTTTTTCTTGATAACATCTAAAATTAAATTCAGATTACAAATGTTTAGACACATACACAAGATAGTGAAATAATTTGTTCTTGGCCTAGTACTAATATGCAGTTCCAGCTCTCTCGCCAGGGGGGTGAGACAACCCTCCTCCCCTTCCCCCTCCTCTCCCCCCCTTGAGAGAATACTTACTAAACAAGGGAACACAAATCCTGACGACTCTTCGACAAACAATAACTTGCAGTATTTATCAAAATCATCAGATACATCTTGCAACCCAGTGATATATGTATTGGATACATCTCTCAAGATACATTTATTGGATACATCTCTTGATCCAGTGATACATATATTGGATACATCTTTCGATCCACTTATACATGTATTGGATACATCTCTCGAGCCATTGATACATGTATTAGATACATCTCTCAAGATACATGTATCGGATACATTTAAACGACTCAATGTTGTCAGTCTACCAGTCATATGTATTAATTCCATTCTCTAATTAAACATTCTCTAATTAAACATTATCTAATTAAACATTATCTAATTAAACATTATCTAATTAAACATTATCTAATTAAACATTATCTACTAACTTATCTATTATCTAAATTATTATCTAAATTAGATAAAGTTTGTTTATTTCTATTTAAAATACATAACGCGCCAAATAAACAAACAAGAAAATAAAATTTGATGATAAATTATTTCTCAACAAAATCTCATCAAATGATGCATTTTCATCTATAAAGTCAACATAATAAAAATAATAATACAAAATATAGAGATTAAATCATAAATAAAACATTTTAGACATAAATCATTAGGTTTAGAATTCAAATAATAATAAATTTAATGGTGTCAACTGTCTGTAGAAATAAAAAGCCTAATGGTGTCAACCATAGGCTCCGACCACGGGGGGGCTGCGGGGCTGAAGCACCCTACAAACTATTTTGTGGGTGTCTCAGCACCCCACAAAATGTCTAGCAGACATAAATTACTCTTTATAATATTAGTAATAAAATATCAAGATATGAGCGTTTTGCTTAGTATTACTTTTAAAGTTAAACGACTTAACTTTAATTCTATTTTACTTTCAGTAGACAGCACCAGGGGCGCAGATTATAGGGGGAGCAGGGAGTGCACAGCCCCCCTTTCCAAAATACTAAATTCAATTATATAATTAGTGATTAACCATAAATAAAGTTAATAACAATGTATAAGCATTTTTATTTAACTCAATAATTGTAAATTAAGCAGTTAAACCGAATCCCAACTTGAATTTCAAGGTTAATTTTTGACGGGCCGTTTTGACGGGGCCGTTCTGTCGGGATCGTTTTGTCCTGGTCCGTTTTGACGGGTTACCCAGCAGGCGCCGCGATCTATCGAATGAGAATAAAAGCTTTAATTGTTTTTACTGCTGGCGCCATCTGTCAAATGAAGCTAAAACTTTTAATTCTTTTTACTGGTGGCGCCATCTGTCGAATGAAGTTAAAACTTTTAATTCTTTTTACTGGTGGCACCATCTGTCGAATGAAACTAAAACTTTTAATTGTTTTTTACTGGTGTTGCCATCTATCGAATGAAACTAAAACTTTTAATTGTTTTTACTTTAGGCGCCATCTTTCGAATGAAAATAAAGCTTTTAATTGTTTTCATTCTTTTTACCGCAGGCGAATGGCAGGACAAAATGGCCAAGGACATAACGGCCCCGACATAACGTCATAGCTTAAAAATAGCGTCACATAAATGTTTTAAACGAAAAAAAAGAAAAAAAGTTACTCACACCAAAATTTTGGAAAGATAAGCTAAAAAGGTCACACAAAAATTGAGATATTTTCTTACCCCCCCCCCCCCCCACACTCAGAAAACCGTTGCGGCGCCCCTGGTCAGGGCACCCCCCTCCCACAAAATGTTCAAAAGTCGGCGTCTATGGTGTCAACTGTCTGTATAAATAAAAGCGTTATAATGTCAACTGTCTGCAGAAACAAACAAGTAATGATGTCAAGTGTCTGCATAACCAAATCGTTCAGTTTCCCCATCTGATTGCGTGACGTCATCGGCGACTACAAAATGTCTTGGATTTCTATCATAATGAGATGCTATATTATCGTCTAAATTAACATAAATTAACATAATTAGCATAATTAGCGTAATTAATTAGGTGTAAATCTTACAGATGAATAATTAAGTGAGTATATTTTATTACTATTTATGAGTTTGTTGTGAAATGATTAATTATTATAAACGGGTTAGGCTTTTATTAATTAGTCAATTAAATATATAATGAATTATCTTAATTGACTGCCTGCCGGAGTGATTGTATCTGTTAGATTATATAATAGCCTAATAATAAACAGACATTCTAACCCTAATACAGTTCTATATATGCTTTTATTATGTTTATCATACAGATTGTTTTAAAATTTAGCTGCATTTTGTTTATTAATTTCATTAAATCCATGAACTTAAACTTGATCCAGTTCTCCCATCCCCCCCCCGTGTTCACTGAAGCGTAAATAAATCAGTCAGCCAGTGATCTGAATTCAACGATGCATGAACAAGATGAGGTTCATTGTCTCAAGACCATTCCAAGTATGAGTGGTCTGAGAAAGGCGCGCGCTTTCTTTCATGATCTGCCGAGTCGGTCTTTTAGCGCCACCGGGCAGCGCGTCTCTTTTGTGACGAGGGAAAATGTTGAAAGAAGGTCTTAGAATTATTTCATTTTATTCGTTAAATGTAATTTTATTCATTCATTAAATATAATTTATTAATTATATATTGTTTATTTATTAAATGTTATTTATCGATTTATTTATTAAGTATCACTTTATTCATTTATTCATTATATATCATTTTAGCCATTTATTCACTAAATATCTTTCTAAGCCATTTATTCTGAAATAATTATCAGTATTTCTGTCTTAAATCTGACTGATGTGTTGTCGCTAGTTTTATGGTGCTGCGTGAAGGGCATCAGTTAGATCGTACAGAACTACAACACGTTCAGACCCTCGTCAATAGATGTCCTCGCACTGATAACATACTTGAAGTACTTGACGACAGTGGATGGAACATACTGCAGAGAGTTATTATCTGTAATCAACCGCAGGTCAGTTAGTCAGTCAGTCAATCAGTTAGTCAGTCTGTTGGTGAGTTAGTTAGACAGTTGGTCAGTTAGTCACTTAGTCAGTCAGTCAGTCGGTCGGTCAGTCGGTTAGTCAGTCAGGCAGGTAGTCAGTTAGTCAGGCAGGTAGTCAGTTTGGTAGTCAGTCAGTCAATCAGTCAGTTAGTTAGTTAATCGTCAGTCAATCAGTCAGTCACTCAGTCAGTCAGTAAGTCAGTCAGTCAGTAACATTTTATCTTTAGTCATCTTTGATAACATATCTGTCAATCTGTAAGACTCACAGTATCAACTCTTTTATTAAGCAAAATAAATCTTTATAAATATCTTACTTTCTAATTGCATTACTTAATTGCTGACCTTGTTTTATTTTTAAGGTCGTATCCATGCTCATATCCAGAGGCTGTGACCTCAATGCAGGTCTGTGTAGCCTACCTCTACACTTAGCCTGTAAGTTAGGCCACGCCCACATAGTGCAGACTCTGCTGGACGCCGGGGCTAAGGCTGACTTGCCTCGTAGGGTCTGCTACCCGGTGACTCATCATCTCAAGCCAGCTACGGCAGCTGGCAAGCCAGCTAAGTTTCAGTGCAGAGTAGCTGTAAGGTCTCCAGCCCAGCCCATAGCCTATGCCATTCCTAGTGACAGACATGAGGTCTATTTGTATGTCTGTCTTCCTATCTATCTGTCTGTCTGCCTGTCTGCCTGCCTGTCTGCTTGTTTGTCTGCCTCTCTGTTTGTCTGTCTGTCTGTGTTCCTGTCTGTATGTCTGTTATCAATTAATTCATTATCAATATACTTTATAACATCAAAGAACGCAGACATTTCTTTTTCCATATGCATCTTAACAATTCTTTTCTCTCTTTTAGATATTTTTCTGTATATAATATATTTTTCATTTTTTCTCTATTTAGGTTTTGCGTGTTTTGCTGACTCATCGTTCGTCGTGTGACATCATCAAGAAAGATTTCCTCGTACACGAAGCTTGTAAGTTTAGAGCCAAGCGTTGTCTCAAGCTCCTGGTAGAAGTGTTGCCAGACCAGGTCAACATGAGGGACAGGAAAGGGTTCACCCCCCTACAGCACGCCCTACGGAGCCCACGTAATAGAGAGTGCGCGGTTATACTGCTAGAGAGTAACGCTTACTTCGACTGCGACTTCTTTGAAACGGATAATGGTAAGTGACATCACTGAATAGAAAAACGTTAAGTAACGTCACTGAATAGAGTAGTAGTATTGAGTAATGTTACATAATATAGTAACGTTATGTAACGTTACTTGAAAGTAGAATTACAGACTTGTTAATATCAGCAGTATTAAGTGCTGTTTTAGAGCTGATGTGATGTTATGATTTATAGGTGATTGTATAGGTACACTGTTTTTTAGTGCTAATGTGACGTTAAGAAAGTTTATTGATTGCATTCTAGATACACTGTTACATGAGATGCATGTTATCTGATGATACGAGTCATTAGTGCTGATGTGACGTTAAGTTGTTTTGTCTAGGTACCCTCTTGCATGAGATGTACGTATCAGATGACACAAGTCACCTGCTGCGTCTCACTGAACTGATGTTAGAGAAAGGGCCAACTGATCTCGCGCTGCAGATAACGAAGGCAGATGGCGACACTTTACTCAATAAGCTGCTGCGCTTCTATGGTAGCGCTACACCGCGCGATAGAGACCTGTACGTAGAGGAAGTAAGACAATGTATCGTGTTGCTTGTTCAACACGGCTGTGATCCCAACCAGGTATGAATGATAAATGAGAGCTTCCATCTTAGCTAATTTACATCATTTTTCATTCATCTTATATATTATATTTACTTACTTAACTGACTAGCCGTAATAATGGTGTAGAGTAGGGGGGCTTGGGGAGATCATAAGCCCCATCAAATCTAAAAATAACCTGAAAAAGGTTATCATTGCAAATTTAGATGGAACCCCCCCTCCTATTGAATTCCTGGCTACGCCACTGATCTGTATGATATTAAATATATTTAGTGTGATATTAAAATATTCAATATTAATGCTAGATTCTAATCTTTAATATGTCTTTGTTTTCATATAATTTCATTTTATTTATATCCATTGAGTAACCCTAATTGACATAATTTTTATTTCTTCTTATTTCTCTCAGGTGAATAAAAAAGGAGAAAGTGCCCTGCACTGTCTGTTTGCCCATCACGGGGGCCGCCCCTTGTTCTATATGCGCGATAGATTCGGCGTGGCACCAGGCTATCTGCAACCGTTACTAGAAAACATGCTACCATTGATGGAAGAGTTATTCAAGCATAAAGCTAACGCTAACTTAATGTGTCCGCCCAACATCGTGTCGCCGCTCTACTATCTCATGCGTATTGTATGTAGCATGTCACCGCAACTATTAGCAGCTACTCATAAACAAGTCAAAGCTTGTCTTAATCAGGTTTGTCTGTTTGTCTCTCTCTGTCACTTTGTGTCTCTGTCTTTTTGTCTGTTTAGTGATAAACACGTTAAATACACCTATGACTGGTTTCAGGAAGTGTATATATGTACAGAATCCATACATATGTACCGATTCATTAAAATTGGGTTCTATTACGCAATGATTTTGTTTTAGTGGTATGACGTCATTAAAACCAGATGACGCTATAGTCCAATGAATTAGCTGTAATTGCCAAGGGTCTTGCAGATTGTAACCGGTGTATAGATAAAATTAGTTTTTAGTTAAACAGGTTTCCTGAAACCAGACATGTATTTAACTTGTACATTTTATTAAATATTTGTTATAATCCGTTCAACTTTTATTTATATTACAGCATTAACATTACAGTCACTTAACCTATATCTAGTGAACTAGGTACTCCTTATTTAACCTTTGACCGGTTTGTTTGACCTAGTTATGTCACCATGGCGCTGACCCTAACGTAATAAATGCTGTGGGTGATAATGCGATGACTATGTTATTGACTTCACTCAGTAGATGGCTTTATCACGCGTCGGATGACTCAAATAGACTAGATGTACTACTCAGCTTTACTAAGGTTTTATTCTATTATTTATTTAATTTACTTATATATTTCCTTTTTATTTATATATATTTATTGACTTATTTATTTATATAGTGACGTCTTTTTTATACAGACGCTACATCAAATGCAATTAGATGGAGTAAATGAAATATAAAAGTTAATGTTTAGAAAGTTAATAGTTTGAACAAGTATGGCAAATAAAAATAAAAATTCATTATATTATATTTATTATATATTTATTTACTTATTTATTTATTTATTTATGTATTTATTGACTTGTATATTTATTTACTTATAGATTTATTTACTTATTTGCTTACTTATTTACTCATATATTTATCAGATAATCCATTCACTTAGATCACTTATCACTTTTTTTTTCTTTCTTACGTAAACGAAACCTGATTTTATCGTTTATAATTGTAAACCGTTTATAAACGCGTTTAAATCTCTCCCTCCAGGAAACCCTAGCCCTGTTCCTAGACCATGGTCTGGACCCGCAGACGGTCCTGCGCAAGAATCTCAAACAGTTTGTCATCATCTTCAACTCTACGATACTGGATGGAGACTTTATAAGTCATCTGAATCGTTTATTCCGACACGTCATTAGGGCGGGGGGAAACACAAATAGAATCAATTTAGTCGAGTTACACGGAGGGGGGGTTGCGGGCAGACTGACGGGGGGGGTGGTTAGGAAGTATACCGTCAGTTATTATCTAGCGCGAGGATTGTATATACACGCGAGGTAAACAGTTTAGTGTTTAAGAGTTGTTTATTTAGAGGTGTGGTAAACTGTTTGGTGTTTAAAAGTTGTTTATATAAACGCAGGGTAAACTGTTTGGTGTTTAAAAGTTGTTTATAAACATGCAAGGTAATTGTTTGGTGTTTAATAGTTGTTTATTATATACATGCAAGATAAACTGTTTGCTGTTTACAAGTTATCGTTTATACTATTGACTTTAATTTCTTGTGTCGACGCTATTTAGATACCACAACGACTCAGCGTTTGAAATACTCGACGTGTTTCGTAACACTCTATGTCAGCGACACCTGACGCGCTGCGTGGAAGGCATATGTGCCAGTCTTGATGATGAGTTTGAACGTGATGTACGTAACGCCGAGATACAGTCACGCGTGAGAGAGATGAGCGAGTCACCGAGGACTCTACGACAGCTATGTCGTATCTCTGTCTGCTGCGCGATACAGTGGCGCGTGGAGGCTTGCGCTAACATACTACCTCTACCCGCAGCACTTAGGGAGTATATCTATAGTCTAGACTGAGGAGGGAGGAGGCAGTATATTTATAGTTTAAACTGAGGGGAGAAGGGGGAGTATATTTATAGTTTAGACTGAGGGGGGAGGGGGGAGTTTATTTATAGTTTAGACTGAGGGAGGAAGGGGAAGTATATTTATAGTTTAGACTGAGGGAGGAGGGGGGATTCATCTTTATGTTAAAACAAGCATTGAGGTTTTTTATTTTGTTGAATTTTAATAACTCATTCATTCACTCCGTTATAAATAATTGCTATTATTTATTTCTTTTATGAATTTTATATTAGCAACTCTTCATTGAGTAACTTTCGGTTGATCCTCTTTATGCATCATGTATGTGTGCGCGTATGTGTGCGGGTATGTGTGTAGAGCCATTATATGTAAAGTTGCTTGAAAACTTTTATTTATTAACATATTATGTTGATTTATTCTGTTTTAATATAATGTATAATTAATATTAGACTCTAATTGAGATTATTGTATCATTTAACAAGCAATTATAGCCATTCTAGTATTTGGCATAGAAATCAAAATATTGCATAATAGACTGTGTAGGATAGACTGAATGTTTAGTCTGATTTATTGGCAAGTTGCCAGAATGATTTAGTTGGCACACTGCCAGAACTTTGACATTTCCATTGCATGTTTTATGTTGAATGTTATTACCTGTGAATTTGTGTGAAATAAGTCTCATCGTGTGGACAGTCATGAGACTGAGACAGAGAGAGACAAATAAGTCTCATCGTGTGGACAGTCATGAGACTGAGACAGAGGGAGACAAATAATGAAGTCAGTCTGTGTACATGAGTACATTTATATGTCTTGCTAATAATAGCATACAAGTAGCTAAATATAGAGTACATGTAGCTGTAGTCTCTCTATCTCTCTTTCTCTCTCTCTCACTCGCTCTCTTTCTCTCTCTCGGTTTCTCTCTCCCTCTTGTTTTTTGATGCTTTGTTGTGATATTTATTGCTGATACTTGTTATGATGCTTGCATATTGAATACAATCTCCCTACCGTGTAGTCTGTTAGATAACTAGTCCGTTTTCTTATAGTTAATATCTCGCTGTAAGTAGTTTCAACTTTTTCATCTGCGGTTAAATGATTATACTGGTGTATATATTGCATATAGAAGTTGATGTGATTTGTTTTGTAAAATAACGTTTTGTCAGCTCGTTTCAAAGCATTTTGCTAAAGGGTGCAGCAAATAGATAGTTACCGAGACTCGAATCTTAAATCCCAGGTTTTGAACTCAACGTAATTATTGTTTGTGATGAAATTGTATATATATAAGCTTTGATTTATTAGATCTATTAGATTGAATGGATCCATTCTAGTTTAGTCAAGTATTAATACTCTGATCTCTGCATCTATTTCTAGTCAATGTTATCAAAGTAATTCAACTTAATTAATTAATTAAACAAATTAATTAAACAAGTAATTAAACATTTTTACATAACTTTTGTCTAATGCTGTCATAGTCTTGTACATTATAAACTTTTGTTTGCATTAACTCAAACTAAAGTTAACTTGCTATCATATTAACTTGCAATGCCGACATATAACATTGCATTCCAATATGGGGAAATTGACCGGGGGGAGTATTAACCAGGGGAAAATTGTCCTGTTACCATAATACTGTATTCTAAACAGACTAGTATGTTATTAGTTTTGCAGTGTTGACTAAATGTAGATATGATTGTTTAACATTCTGTACTCGATGTCTTTCTATCGTTAGTCTATCTGTCACTTCGCTGTTATTATCTGTTAGTATTTGTTAATTTATAAACTTGAATAAATCATCAGTCGACTATTTGTTCATTTCTTTGTTAGCGTTTAAAGGCACATCAGCACAAATCTTGCTACTTTTAAATGCATTTATTAAAGATACAAATTAATTTCTTCATTAAAATTTTAATTCAATTCAATAGAAATATGTAGAAAAAGTGTTGATGCCAATGTAATGAAGTGAAACTGTAAAATTTAATATTTTCTTAAATCTAAGGAATAATACATCGTCAAATATCAGTTTGTAGTCATCTTATATTGTCAAATCAATAACTAGCATACAGTGTAGTGGTGTACACACTGTTACAGTAGAGATAGGATGTATTACACAACTAGCCTACAGAGCACACAATGTAGTGCTAGAATGTACTACATAACTGGCCTACAGTGTACTAGTGTATATAGTGTAGTGATAGAATGTACTAAACAACTACCCTACAATTTACACAATGTACTTGTAGCATGAACTACATTAACTACCCTACAGTGTACTTGTAGTGTACACAATGTACGCAGTGTACTACACCATGTACAGAGTGTACACTTAACAAGGACGATGATCAGGCTGTCTTTGACGCGGGGCTGAACGTAGAATACTGTCCACACGTAGGATCATCTCTGCCGCCTCTGAGCCGCTGATGACCACCTGCTGCTTCACTCTGAAGGACTCCATGATACCCAGTGACTGCATGTCTGCCACCTCTCCATTCTCCATGTCTACAGAGACGGACAGAGAGACAGAGACATTCAGAAGGACAGACAGAGAGACAGACAGGAGGACAGACAGACAGAGAGAGACATTCAGGAGGACAGAGACATACAAGAGGACAGAGATATATAAATATAATCATCTTCAAGGAGGAGTCCTATGAAATCATTTATATAATATTTATAAAGTATTATTAGATAGATATGAAATGAATATATTTAAGTTTAATGTTAACATACATATAATCATAGGTATATGTATATAATCATAGGATTATATCATAATCATAGGATTATGCATATAAAATCATAGCAATACACATATTATGCATATCTATATATTATATAAGTTGAGCTAATTCACAGTATACACTATGTAACCATAAAGTCTATTGCGAGTATACTTTACATTATGCTACACAAATTATGCAAAGTATAAAATATACTTTGCATACTACTTATAAATAAGTATTTTGTACACATATAAATATATATAAATATAAATATACGAATATATTTTATATTTCGCTACGGTATATATTTAAACGGTATATATTTAATCTGCATATAAATTGATCGACATACCGAGTCCATAAGTAAACTTGTTTTCTGTATGATAAGCTCTCAGTTTAGACACCAGCTCTGCACTGTCATAGCCTCCATTGTCCGCTATGATTGTAGGCAACTGAATAACAAAAGACAAAGTTACAGTAAACAAACAAAAGGCTGCAAATAAAGTTACGTTTCGCTGACTTGATGATGTAGTGAATCAGTCGTTAAGAAACTTTCTATCAAAATATCGAACAATAAAATCAGTTTAAATGAATATAATTTGACAGTATATTGCTAACAGCGACAGCGACAACGACAGCCAAGAAGAAAAAACAAATTACAGCAGTGTAATTTAATTTCACCAGATAGACCAGTTATAAAACAAGTAACATCATGACTATATAAAGTTGTACATATCATGTACTCATATAAGTACATTATATGTACTTATATAAGTTATAAGTACTTATATAAGTACTTATATGTACTGTACATATAATGTACGTATATCATATATGCCAGATAAAGTATAATGTGATGCTGAGTGCTGGCTTACCATACGCAATGCTTTTGCATACGACTCAATGGCTACTGCTTCCTTGCCTGGAGTATGGGCAGCAAGCTGAGAGACAACATTAGCCATTAACATCTCTGAGGAGCCTACAACGTTTGGTCATTCATAACAATTTAGATACAGACAGACAAATAGACAGACAAACAGAGAGACAGACATACAAACATAGAGATAGAAATAGAAGATAGAGAGACAGACAGATAGAGAGAGAGAACTAGAGAGAGGTGACATACCTCCACCACACACTGTCCTAGTTTCCTTGACTGTCTGTGACATAACACACAAAGCATCATGTAGAGACCTCTCTGCCTCGTCTAATATCTGCTGCGTCGCACCACGCAGTACAATGGTGCACGCCTCACCCAACGCTACACCTGCGGTATACACATTTATAAGAAATTAAATAATACAGTTAGTATTGATATAAAAACAAAGACAAAGACTTTTATGACTTCTTTATTTAAAAGTCTGGGTATGACGGATTCAATGCACACACTGAAGCTAACCCTAATCTGTTCCCTATCAAACTGCTTGAGTTTCATATATCACATTCAATGTCTATTATAAAACAATGCAACATCATAATAATGATAGAATAACAATAACTTTATGCATAGAAATGTTTTATGAAATTGTAAAAGACACGCTACAAATAAATTTTGATTAAAAAATTAATTTATAAAACTGGATTAACCAGAAAACTTGAGCAGCTTATCCTCTCCAATCATTATTTCTTCAATGACATCACACTTGCCAAGTTTAACTGACTCTGGCATATCAAATGTTGACACTATCTCTCCACCTACACATTATTATAGTAGTATAATAATATTATACAACATAATATATACTACTAATTATAGTAGTACAATAATATTAGTAAATATTATTGTAATATTAGTAAATATTATTGTAGTAGTATAATACAGTCAAAAAAAAGATGAGCACAACATAAGCATTATCATAAGACAGTTTAAAGTAAGTATAAATATAAAGTAGGTATAATCATAAGTTTTATCAATCAATATGTACTCTATATACTATGTATATACAATAAAGTATAGGTACTATGAATCCAATATCTATACAGAGTTAATATGACACAATATTTGCACATGACAGAGTTAACATGACATACCAGTGACAGAGATAATAAATGACATACGAATGACATACATACCGGTGACAAGTGCCAGACGTTCAACGCCCTCAAAGTCCGCGTGCTCAATGGCCATGACACCGGCATCAGAGAAGAGCTGCTCAGGGTAGTTATAGATAAGTTGTCTATATGAGAGACAATATAAACAAGTTGTCTATATGAGAGACAATATAAACAAGTTGTCTATATGAGAGACAATATAAACAAGTTGTCTATATGACAGGCAATATAAACAAGTTAGAGATGTTGTTTATATTTCTGTCATAGTTATCTATGACAGAAATATAAACAACTCTTCTTTAGTAAACATTAAATAATGCAACAAAACTTATACAACTACTATACCCAAACATCAAGTAGATACGAATAAAATACAAACAGCAAAAAAATATTTTAAAAATATACCAGTATAAAGAAGATATAATATAATGTATTATTATAATTACATCAAAACTTCATACTCTACCTGTTAATGAAAACATTACATCCATGTTTTAGAATCTTCTCTACCTTTCCTTTCATCTTCTCTTTCTCTGCTGTCTCCAGCTCAGCGACTTTAGAGACAGCGTCAACTCTCACACGGGCAGCATAGATCTATAAGCAAGCAATTATCATACAATCTCTCTCTCTCTCTCACCTCTTTCTCTTTCTCTTTCTCTCTCTCTCTCTCTCTCTCTCTCTCTCTCTCTCTCTCTCACCTTTATCTTATCAGAGTCCATTGGTGTATTAGCAATCAATATCTTTGCATTCTCAACTCTTTTTGGTTGATTTAAGCCAATTTTCTTGTCCAATAGAAATCCTTCATACAAAACATTCAGTAAATCTTATCCAATAGAAATAAAGTTAACAAAACGTTAAACAATAAAGATTTACAAAAATTAATTTATATTTTTGTAACGTCACATCAGCACAAAAGATAAAAGGAAGTAAATAAACCTTCATCTAGATAAGAGTCAACAAGTCCCCCTCCAAGCTTTTTTATAATCTGTATAGCATCCAAGTTGCCGCTTCCCTGAAGAGAAAAAACAATAAGTTATCACTTTTCTAATAAAGAAAAACACAAAAATAAAGTCCTTATACATCATGCGGATGATAAATGATGATGAATCATGATGAATAAAGGTGATGAATGGTGATGAATGATTAACCTTAAGTCTAAGTACAGCATCTACAGCTAGATTAGAAAAGTAGTCTTTGTACTGAGTGAGGATCTTAGAGCTGAGAGTTGTACGTGCAATGTTGAGTAGATCTTGACGAAACTTTACTGGATCATTTCTATAATCAATCAAATCATCAATCAATCAGTCAGTCATTCGATTAATTGATCAATTAATTAATCAAATCATCATTCAAGCAATTTAAATCCATCCATCCATAATCAATCAATAAATCAATCAATCCATTAATCAATCAAATCATCAATCAATCAATCAGTCAGTCAGTCATTCAATTAATTGATCAATTAATTAATCAAATCATCATTCAAGCAATTTAAATCCATCCATCCATGAATCAATCAATAAATCAATCAATCAATCCATTAATCAATCAAATCATCAATCAAACAGGAAAGAGAATGTCTAAAATAATAAAACGTATCACTTTTCACTATTTTACTTAGAACTAGTAAAATAGTTTTATTTCACTTTTTTTGCTTTTAGTGAAAAGTAAAATTGTAAGCATCCAACCCGTGATCTATGGCTGACTTTTCCAGCGCGTCTCTCGCTGCACTGGACGCCTTCCTCCACCCAGCTATGATTGTCTGGGGGTGGATCTTTTGTCCTATCAATAACTCCGCCTCCTACAAACACGCAACCAATCGCGAGTCAGACAACTACACTTCTTACACAAACATTCACAACGAGAGAGCAGAAGCTAGAGAGACAAAGTTCTATCCAATCAGACGTTAGATTACAAATAAATCCTGACAAACCAAGAGTTGGATACTATATAACAAAAATAAGTTAAACTCGAGCAATTCTTTCTTCCTTGCAATATTAATATTTAATCAACTAAATAAAATAATCATAACGTTCTTGTTCTCTAACCTTCATGAGTTCGCAAGCAAGCACTACAACTGAGGTAGTGCCATCTCCGACCTCGTCGTCCTGGACCTTAGAGATGTCCACCAGAACCTTGGCTGCTGGGTTGTCTACACCGATGGCTTTCAATATAGTGGCTCCGTCGTTCGTCACCTGTATGCTGTCGTTTCTACCACCAAACTGTAAGATCTTGTCCTAGATAAAAGTTTAATTCAATAAGATTACAATAAATAATCAATAGTAAATAAACTATAGTTAAAGTGCAATATCTAATAGTAAATAAACGTTTAATTCAACCGCAATATCTTATAAATAAATGTTTAATCAAACCATTATAAACTGCAGTAAAACAATTTGATAACTTAACTCTAATTTCTCATTATAGCAACTGTCAATAATGAGATTCTAACAGATGGCAAAATCAATTTTGCCAAAAAAATTGACAATAATCTGAATGCCCCTAACCCTTACCATTCCCTTGGGTCCTAGTGTGCTCTTTATCAAGTCACCAATGGCAATAGCACCAACAAATGATGACTACAAAGACAAAAAACAAGTTTTTGACTAAACTATAAACAAGATAGCAGCATTAAAATTTAAGTAACTTCTTAAAATTTAGATTCAAATCTAAAAAAGATCATCAGATTTTTTTACAAATTGAGATTAAATCAGAGATATCATACACTGAATAGTGATTAATTATAAATACATAGTAGGCTCTATTTCAATTAAACAATAAAAATACCAACAAATATTTGCGAGTTTACAGAAAATGCTAAAGATTTACCATGCGAGCTATCTCTCCCTTCTCTTCCTCCGCTCCAGAACTCAACAACTGGATGGGATTCAAAGACAAAGCCTACAAATAATTTACAATTATTACATACTTCATTTGCCCACGGAGTCAATAGTTTAGAAGGGGGCTCCCATTCGGTTTCGAAACCTCGAGTTAGGGTTAGAGATGGTTTAGGGCTAGAATTTGGATTCAGATTGTATCTAAAGTCATAATTAGGGTTATTGACACGGATCAGACGTAGTCTGCAGTTATTTTCACATAATTTAACTGATTTTTATTTGTATACAATCGATATTTATGAGCGATAATTAAAGAAACACTGTGCAAAACACAATTATTTTTATCAAAACTGTTCGATGTAGTTTGAATTTCGCGATGAGACTCGTTTTATTATATTCATCATCCTTTCTTAATCTGTTGTGTCATTTTTACTCTAAAAACTACATGTGGTGCGTAACTGAATCGGACCCGTTTTGCTTTTTATTTCGTCCCTCTTAAAAAAGCGTGTCATTACCATTACACTGAGCGATATTAAAGAAAACCAATACAAACCATAATTCTTTATCCGTTATATTTCTTCTGTTATTCCTAAATCTTTCGTCCCTCGTCCAAGTAAAGTAATTCCGGTTAGATTAGGGTTAGGGAATTAATTAAATTAATTAAAAAATAAATTTTGATTAAATTCTAAACAAGACACAGCAAGACCAGTTTGTAGAAGATTTAGCAACAATCAAAACAAAATTATTAATTTTATAAAAAAGTAAAATGATTTTGCGTTTTTTATTATAGAAATTCTTATAGAATATAGTTATAGATTAGTTATTATTTAAATCACACTAAAAAAAATTCCCAGAAAAATAAATCCATAAAAATCACAAAAAATAGTAAACTGCAAGTCACCTCCACCCCCCCCCCCCCAAACCCAAAGATGCAATCAACATAGCTTTAACATTAGAAAGTATTGGAAACTATTGGAAACTTTTAGAAGCTATAGGAAACTATTGGAAACTTTTGGAAACTATTGAGACTATTGACCAAACTATCGGAAACTACTGGAAACTATTGGAAACTTTTAGAAACTATTAAAAAAACAGCAAAATGTAAAAGAAACCATAAAAAATACCATTGATGGTAATTTTAATTGCTTGAAGCTATTGAAATCACCACCCCTCCCCCTCCACCCTCCCGAAAAATTAGCAATCTTAAAGATACACTAAAATAGTACCGAGCTATAAGCCCATTCCTCTCCCCTCAGAAAAAAGCACTAACGCATAAAAAATGAGCAAACTATTAAATCCACCACCCCATGCCCCCCATAACCACCTCATGCCCCCATAACCACCCCATGCCCCCCTCCCAGAAAAGATCCAGGCCTAATTGAAAATATGATCTCAGCTGATCAAATTCTGTAAAGTTTCGTTTTTTATTTTAATAAAGAAAAAAAGTTTTTCTTTCCCTTCTGACGGATTAGGCGAGACTTTATTTAGTAGACGAGGGAATTCATTTGTCTACTAGACTTTTGTGAGACTTTTAGACTGATAATATGGTACGACCATTGAGTTAGGATTACGTGGATATTTCCTTGATTTGTTTTGTTAATTAATTAATATTTAATATTTAAAGTAATTAAGTTATTTATTCTATTCATTTATTAATTAGAAACTAAAAAATGTATTTTTAAGAAATGAGATTATTAGTTAAGCTGCAATGTTAATTTCACTGATTTGATTCTGCACCAAGATTCCTGTCTTCTGTTAATAGATCATTGAATTGAAATTATGCTGTAGATATTGTTTTTCTACTTGTAATTTTAAAAGGATTTATTTCATCTTTTTTATATTTTTTAAACAATCTGTTGGGCCAAATTAAGATTTAGATAAGTGGATTCTATTGTGGATTATAAGTATGAGAATAAAACTATGCGCATGGATTTGGATGCGCATGGATTAGTTCGCATCAAGTTATGCGAAGAGTTTATGCTTTTTTGTGCGTTTGGAAAAAGCAAAGTTTTCGCGTTGCTTCATTTTTTGATTGGTCCATTATGACGTCAGCTCCTAGTAGCAAGGTGATTTGTTATCATTTGTCACTAATCACTAACATTGCATCGTTGATATTGTGATTATTCATCTGCAGACTTTTAATCTACGACAATTTGTCTGCAGAATGGTCTTTGCGACAGTTGGAGTTAGAGTTAGGGTTAGGGTTAGACCAAATGTTTTTTATAGACCAAATGTTTGTAGATCAAATATTTGTATACCAAATGACTGTAGACTAAATATCTGATGATCAAATTTCTGTAGCCAAAAGTTTGTGTACCAAATGTTTGTAGATCAAATTAATAGTAGATTAAATGTTTGTAGAACAAATGATTTTAGACCAAATGTCTCTAGACCAAATATCTGTAGACCAAATGTCTGTAGACGAAAAATCTTTATAAAATTTTAGCGAAATCCGTGACATTTGCATCAAATATTAAATATTGTATAATTTTATGGGTTTTTGTGAAATTTTTACTTAAGTTTAATCTGCTTTAAATTTTGCTTTCTTAATTTTTGCTTATTAAATAGCTTTTTTATGCTTGGGTTATAAATCTTCATGTATTAACTGACTGATTGATTGACTGAGAAATCACTGTATTGACATATTGACTGATTGATTTATTAAGCTTTTGATTTACCTCACAGATATTTTAACTATTATTTCACTGAATCTAATCTTGTTACTGTTTCCTTAACTTTGACGCAACTCAAATGTAGTCATCTTATAAAACTTATAAAGCAAACTTAATGAAATATTTAATTAATTTCTAATTCTATAAATAAATCATCTATATCCCTAAAGATATATACTAGTTATCAATAATTTGAAGATCAAAATTATAATATTATTCTATTAAATCGTAATAATCGTAATGGATTTTTGTTTAATTCTAAATTGACGACTATTTCTCTGCACGTAGCTTCCAGAACTGGACAAAGCTTCAGCGCGTATGAAAGATCGCTCACGCGTTTATGACATCATCACGAATATGGCGCTAGGGGGGGCAAATAAACTACAAGTAAATTAATATAATAATACAACAATAATTAAGTAAATAATTACAACAACAAATTACAACAATTCAGTGATAATTAAGTGCTCTTTAATTTAAGCGATATTTTTATGACATTTGCGTTATATTTGTATGTCAGTTTTATGGAATATGTCGGTATTTCATTGAATCTGTCATACATCTAATATGACATAATTTTTAATTTTTTGTAATGAATTAAATCAGATTTTATTCATCTTCAAGAATCTGTCATATTTAATCTGTCATATACATTTCATCTGTCATATTTTCTTCTGACAGATTGTGGCAGATTTTGATTTCACTCTGACGCGATTTTGTGACAATGACGGTGAACGTACAGACTCTTCTTACAGTCAGTGACAGTTTTATTTCTATTAAAAAATCCTGAAGAAAGATCATTTAGTTGACTGCATTAACTTGTCAAATGTTAAACATTCACTTATCACTTGGACTGCGTTAACTAGTCAAGCATTCACTCATCACTTTATCAAAGCTCATTAGAGAAGTGGTTAGAGTGCTGGCCTCAGACGTGACAGGTCCAGGTTCAAATCCTCTTTAGCTCAGTATTTCGTAACTTGCTGCATCCTCTAGTATTTTGTTTGATTGATTGATTGAGCAGTCAATTGACTGGCTAATTGATTGATTGAGTAGTTGAGTAGTTGATTGTTTGAATAACCAACTGATTGATTAATTGATGCGTCAATTGATTGAATATATTTTTGACTGATTAATTGATTGTCTGAGTAATATTAGGCTGGCCGATTGATTTACTCATTGATCAATCAATCAATCGATCGATTGATTAATTGATTGATTGATTGAAGGAGCATTTGAGCGCAGTACTAAATTACCGGATGCCTATCGTAGAGACGCTAAACAGTTGATGGATCAGTTTTATCCGATAGAGGTTGATCCACATTTGACTGTAGATGAAAAAATACCACACATGGTCGAATGGTAGATTTATCAGTTATTTATAAAATAAATACTTTCTTTATTAAGTATATAATAGTAATATAATAAAGTCTCTTTTTATATAAAACTTGTGTATAAAGTAATTTACAAAGTGTATTATTCATTTATTTTATACATTTAGAATTTATACGGAAAAGCAACAGTTTGTATGTACAAAACTGTGTAATGTACATTTATGTACATTTTATATACATTTTATGGACATTTTACATATGTATTATACTGATATACAGGGTGCGCAAAACAAAATAAACCCCCTAGCGACTTTGCGATAACTAAGCCAAAAAGAAATATTTTTTCTCTAAATTTTGTCAGCTTGTAGAGGAGGAAATTTGACATCTAACTACCAAATTTGACTTTGATATCTCAATTCGTTCAAAAGTTATGTACTTTCTATGAAAAAACTTAAAATTTCGATTTAACCAAGCCATTATTTTCAAGATTGTAAAAGTTTAGCAATTGCCTCATTAAAAC
>JAQIXG010001595.1:0-21189 GCA_034700105.1 Oconnorella tubifera
AAGGACATCCTTTGTTCTACAAATCTATACCAAAAATGCGATATTATTAACTACCTAATGTATGGCCGGTACGTTAGAAAATTAAAATATTTATTAGTCAAGATAAAAAACTAACTTCAGCTAAATGTCCGCATATTTCAGTGCAGGTCAAATAACATTTGACTAATTTGGTTTTATAACATACCAGGGAGGTATATTATGCCAAATCGACTGGATTAGTTACGGGATACTATCAAAGTCCGTAGTGGACTTTAAACGATGATTCGTTGATGAAAAGTGTGCAATCCAACAGCTCAATTGCAATGCTAAATTGTCGTCACCTGGCCCTGCAACATGAGGAACAAACACAAGACTTTCTACGTGCATATCTAATGTAACTGAATGTTATTATATATTTTACAGTGCGATATATACATTCTACATTGAATTGAAATCTGTCTTAAAATTGTATAATAACAGTCACTATCATGGCACGAGACTCATTCTCATCCGTGATTTTGGTTCGACACATTCCGAAGTGTGATATCCAATCAAGCACTAAATATGCCAAAATCGCCCTTGTCACTTATACGCACAACGCAGAATGTGAAACGGTTGTTACCCTATCGTTAGAAAGAGCCTTAGAAATATATTATGAAATACGTCATGCATTGATATTCAGCGAATGAAATAAGATTTCATCAACCAATGGCGTGAGGTTATCTGATTTTAAAGCAACACGTCACAGACGTGATATACTTCTTTAAATATATGACGTCACGACTTTATCCAAATAACTGTATAGTATTTGATGAGAAAACCCTTCAAATCTGCTACTAGTTGAAGCGGGCACAATCAGACTGAAAGCTTGGATAAAGTCTGATTACCAAATACCCACCATTTTCAAATCTAATGACATTTTTATTAATATTTGGCTTATTTGCTTTTAAATCGCAATAGCTCACTGTGTAGGCCTACTTTAGATTATAATTCTCTGACATCACTTTAATGTTCAAAATATATATACGTACAAGTATGAAGTTTGAAAAGGTGAATTTGAATATTTTTCCTTTAACTAATGAAGAGTTTTTCAATCTATTTTCTTCAAATGTGGCAATATCAGATTATGATAAATTTTTATGATTTAATAGCATTTTATCCTAAAATCAATTATAACCTAAAATTCACAAAGTTGCACTTACAAAATTCTTTTCTACGTTTATCAATGTTCTTCGTCATTATTATTTTATATTATTTTACGTATTGTTTTTTATTATAAATGAAAATTTTTAGATTAAATGACTCTACATGGCCCCTGTGTCTAGGATATTAAATTTAGGGTTTGTGTAATTGGGTCCAGTGCCCCAAGCAAAGGCTAAAATGCACGAAATAGATGACATCCCTTGTAAATAGACGGGAAGGCGATTTCTTGTTATAAATTTCCCTAATATTGCAAATGAGGGTGCAATTCGGTTACGCACCACATGGAGCTTTTAGAATAAAAATAAGACGATATATATAAGAAAGGATGAGGAATATATTAAAACAAGTCTCATCGCGAAATTCAAACTACATCGAACATTTTTTTGCGATTGTTTACAAATAAAATCGGCTAAAATTCTCTGAAAATTACTGCAAATTACGTGTGATCCGTCTCAGTAACATTAATCTTGACTCTAGATGCTATCTAAACCCAAATTCTAACCCTAAACCATCTCTAACCCTAACTCGGTGAGGTGCGAAACGAGGGATGATTTGGATCATCCCTCGCCCATATTTAAAGTTTTTCTAAATTTAAATAAAACAATTTAGAGATTTTATGATGTTAGTATTGTAAAGTATTCTTGGTTATTGATCAAATACAATATCATGGACGCTTTTTACTAAAATATGATCAGTTTGAATCATATTTTGCAGTATTTTGCATAAATATGCAATATAGACCAAAACATATCCACATTATTTAAGACAACTAAAACATTTTCATCCTGTTTATGGTTACATATGTAAATATTGACAGTGTATTCAAATGTTTATAGTATTTTATTTATTAAATAAATATTTTCATTCAGATTTCACGAAAATGTTCATAAATTATTATTTAGCATGACTATGGCATTAGCATGATATATTGTTCGTATCATTTGAATTTAATCTAAGAGTAAGACATCATCATTATGTGGCACGAGGCTCGGAAGCAGGAGAGGAAGATTCGTTGCATGATGGTTGATTACAGAAAGAGAGCCGACAGACGCAGAGACTTCTACGAACAGATTGTAAGTATGAAGTATACGCTGTTTGCTTATTATATACCAATCTCTTATTCGTGTTTGAAATGGATAAAATGTTCATACGAGATAAGTTTGCAGGGATAGAAAGAAACGAGATAATACAGTTCAACAACAGGGGAAATAAGTTTTGTTGAGACTTGAAAATGTAGACTTTGGGCTTTTTTCTAGTTCAGTAATAGTATTGAACATATTGAAATTAAGCTATGTAGTACACTAATAGCTAAATGATGATTGATGTATAGCATACAGCCTAACTTTCTTGAAGCTACCTAATTACTTATTATAATTCTGATTAGTGCTGTCCAACAATTTAAAATACCTACCCGGGTACCTGATAGGCCTAAGAATATTTCTCTAACAGCGGGTAACCTTATTTTTAGGTAATGGTGTGTTTTTGTCTAATTGTGTCGTTTATTTAATTATTTGTCATTTGATTCACTCGAATATATGAGAAAACTTTCCAAGCTCTTGGAGAACTCAATTTGATTCATAAAAACAGTTGGTGATTTTTTTCAGCGGTTGCCAATTTCATTGCCCAGTTTAGTTAATCTCTGGCGAGTACCCTGGGGATTGTTGACAGCATAATTCTGATGTCATCTATCTTTGTGCTAAATACAAATTGAACACGATCCGGAATCTTGATTTTGTCCTTAGAAATTACATTATTGTTCACTCTCTTTGTTATTATTTATTGCAATATGACTCAAGTTATTGTTTATTTATAGAAACGTTACTTGACCCAGTTTTTATTTGCAGAAACATGATCCGACCCAGTTTCTTCGTGTGTATGGCAGACCGGTAAAGATTCACCTTGACCCTGCTATTGCAATAGCAGCTGAAGGTCCACAGATCATGTAGGTATCAGTAGACGCGTTGAAAGAACAAGGTCTGACTCTGACAGTGAAACATTTTATTAATTCAAGCCTTGAGGTCTTTATCAGATCATAAAATCATTTCTCAAATGATTTTATGATCTGAATCATGTCATGAATGATTGCATAATTGTGTTATTTTGTGATCCAAAGCTCATGATCGGCGTGCATACTTACTAAGATTATTGATTCTTGTCTAATTGTATGATTAAAGCGTGCGATCAGTTAGATGGATGACATTGAGTGATAAATGAAGAAGTTTAATGCGTGATAATACTATAATGTTTTCTCAACTCAAATGAAAAGATGCATTTTGCGTTAATGTGACATTGAGCACAGTGACACAGGCAATCCAGTCTTGCTTTAATATTAAATAAAAAAATAATTAAGGATATATAATTGATAGCTTTCTTGAAAAAAATAGAAGACTATAGACATTGTAATGTAATATGATAATTGACTAATAATTGAAGATAATGTATACTAAATTATTAATATAATGAATGACACTGTTAAGTAGTTTTTTTCCTCTTGCAGGCAGCCTTGGCAAGGGAATACAGATATACTAATAGACAGATACGACGTGCGCTCTCATATTGATTATATTCCTGAAGTACAGGCCAGCAGTAAAAGGTCTGATTTATTGCCTTATTATAAAATAAATTGTATAATTTGCTTTATAAAACATTCACGCGTATGTTTTATAAACAAATTATCATAAATTTTATTTTAAATCAGCTTTGATATTATTAGCTGAAATTCCAACTTTTGCATATAGATTTTTTTGATGAAACTGGAAACCCAGAAACTGTTGTAGTGTAAAATTTGAAAGTACGATATATCATTCTTTAAAATGTTTAGATATAAATTTATTGCGTGAGCTAATCGCTGTTTGCATTAGCTTACGCAATAAATTTAACAGTATTTCTTTGTTAGATTTTGAAATTTCCAAAAAAATTATGTCATAATTACAGTATATAAAATTGTGTACCCCGACAAAACGGCTCCGAATATATTAACCCGACAAAACGTCCCTGTCAATTCATTTAATAACCATAACCCTAACTAACCCGAATAATCTTAACCCTAATCCTAGCATTAACCTCGACTTCAATCCTAACCCGAATCCTAATCCCAACCGTACCCTAAGAATTAACTGGTGATTGTCGGGGCCGATTTGAGGGGTCGTGATAAAATTGTAATCTGATGTGCATAGAGAATGTGTTAATTATAGTCATTTAATACTAAGCTCTGTCAGTGGTCATAAGTAAGATGTTTTGGATCGAAATTAATTCATTTACGCATTTAGTGAAGAGGAACTAGAGGATGAAAGTAAATGCAGTTATGAGAGCTATAGGATTCTTGTTCAGAATGAATGCGCTGGAGGTTAGTAAGCTTTATCTTAAACTTGTGTTTTTTGTCATTGTAAAAATCATCATTATATTTAAATAATAGTCAAAATTGACTATATCAGTGCTTCTCAAACTTTATAGTATGGCGGGCCGGCAGAAATTTTTCCATTGCACCAGGGACTGGTGAAATATTTTCTCTGTACTGACGTGGTAATGAAATGTGTCCCATGACGTGTGACATGAATTTGGTTTTTTTTCTGGAATTATGCTACATGTTATCGAACAATTTTGAAAAGAATAATCATAAGCCCCCGATTGCTTATTGTTCATTTATGGTTAATTTACGATTGTCTTCTTTTCGTATTAAAAATGTGTTGCTGATGGCAGCCACCATTTCTGTTTCAATTGTTTGTTTTTGTTTTGACTGTTTTTAAGTTGATACTATTTTAATAAATTTGTATTCTGACTTAGTCCTAAGTTGTAATAAACGATGACATAAAATATAATTTCAAAAGTCATGAAAATTTATTAAAAAGTGATAAAGCAACTATAGTTAGTTATTCTTAATACATGTGTAAGTTTAAGCTCAATGGTTAACTTTAACTAATGGGTCATATGAGCCTGCTTATTTTTGAAAGTTTATAAAGTCATGCTTCGATTACATTGAGGACAGTGCTATGAACAATGGAGAACGAACATCCATACTGTTCATGTACTTTGTCTTACTAATGCTCATTGTTGAAATGCAGGATTATAATTAGATTTTTCTTTGCTTTCTTGATAACTTCTGCGGACCGGCGGCTGATGGCCCACGGACCGGCACCGGTCCGCGGACCACCAGTTGAGTAGCACTGGACTATATAATCTGTTGAAATATCTGATTAAATATCTGTTTTATATAAGAACTATATTTTATATGAACAGAGATTTTAAAGAGATAGATATAGGTAGATATTTCTAGACGTAGTTGGGATTAAATATATTTTTTGTGTTAATGTTACATTAAACAACATACAAGATTTCAAAGAAATAAATAAAATAGACAATTTAATGAGAGTAATGCTTTTTATACTTTTATACTATTTGTAATTATAATATGATATAGAAATAGGACTGTTACTTGAAAATTCTAGTTATGTAAACTAATTTTTAGGACATTAATCTCAAGCTATGTTGTTTTTTGTTTCAGTTACTGAGTCCCAGTGTTTACAGCAGATCTTTGTTGATGAACAGTTTGGTTCTCTTGAGTCTATTGTGGCGGCTGCAGGCGAAAAGGAAGATAAGAAAAAGTACGACATTGTAGTTTAATTTTGAAAAACTGCGTTCTACAATGCACTTTTAAATAAAATTAAATAAATGCACTTATTCTATTATATACTGGTTGAATATTGACGAGAGTCTATCGCTCTCAACCCTAAACTGCTCTAGCACATCCTTGCACATCAAAGTTGGTGTATTCATATTTGTCACAACCCATGATTTTGCTGCCGCTTTGCACCTATTTGAGAATGAACTGTTTACTTTAAACTATGCCAATTCACACACTTTAAGTTTCTTGAATGTGATCACTTTTTAATGCTTCGTAGATTGATTAATCAATCTGCATGTATATCTATGTATAGTTTATGAGTGAGGTAAAAAAAAGTTGAAATAACAATGACTTTCTATAATAAGCAGCTAGTTCTAAAAAATTGATATAGAACAAGACTCTATCGGTCTATTAATCAACCTTTTTATGCTGAGATTATATTATTATCTAAATGAAAATTATCGCTTCTCTTCCTTCTTGCAACTTATCCATGCTGCTTTAACTAAATTAAATTTTATTCTATTTTTGATAGTTTTATATGATTTTACTTTTATCGCGAAAAGAAAATATATAATTCTTTTTGTAATTCAGATCTGGCAATAGCAGCAACAATCAGACGACTAGTAAGAAAGCAGCGATTGGCTACCAGTATGAAGACAGCACCCCATCAACTGCACCCAGTTCTGAACCCAAGACAGAGGGTGCAGAGGAAGATGAGGAAGAAAGCTCTGATGAAGAAATTGATTTGGGTCAAATAATTGTGTATATTTTAAGTTTAAAATTTGGTAGAACATTTTTGACATCTGGATTATCGTTTGAAAGCGAAAAGTTGCAGATGTATTTGTCAGTTTTAATGTTTTCTTAAAGGGTGCATAATTTACGTAAATATTTTACTTCATATGTTTTTTAATGTCATGTTTGGCACTGTAATCACTTTGAAAATGATTGTCGAATATTATATGATTTTATAATTAACTTATTTTTTTGTAATTATGTTTTTTTCATAATTTTTAGATAGTTTTATGATTTCTTTGTATTACTATTACTGACAATCAGTTTAATTGTTGAGTTTTATCCACTATATTGAATGAAGGATATAGTATATAGTAGTGAGAATTTTTATTCAGATAGATCCGAGTTATTTTTAGACTTTACCAATGAATAAAAATAAAATTGCTGACTTGCACTGTAACTATAATGTCCACCATTGATCCCATGAGGTCAATACGAGACTATTGCAGTGGTCACGCTACTGGCCTTTATATGTCCTTACGACATACGTTCATGGATGATAATGTTTCGTATTTACTTATTTTAGTGCTACTACGTATAATATTGCATTGTACCAAATGGTTAATTTTGCTTATATTCTTAAAACAGATAACATCTTGGACATAGATATGTTGACTGATGAACAAGAGGCTGTGTTAAACACTCTCTCATTAGAGTTTGGTATGATAGGTGCTACATATTCCGAGTGAGTGGGGCTTCATGAGATTTTGTATGAATTTATAGTCGTGGTTTTCAGGAAATGTCTCCATAAAAAAATTATTTGTTTTCTGTGTGTTAGTTTATTATTTTATATGCTCTTTAATATTTGAGTTGATTTCATTCGCCGTGGTTTGAAAGTTATGGAATTGTAGGTTTATTTGAAATGCCCTTTCTTTGTAAATGTAAGGGCATTTAAAAGAAAATATACGCATATATCATTTACTATTGAAAGTTTTTACTTTTATATGTATTGAATTCATTTTTATTTAGATTCCTTCAGTATGATCGTGATGAATTAGATGCTCTCAAGGAAGTTAGATTATTAGAGGAAGAGAAGGCTCAGTTTTCTGTTAGTTGACGCTTTCATTATTTTAATGTTTTAGACATTGGTTTTATCTATTTTTTATCTACAAAGGGTTGTCATTAATAATTAATACAAGTTAATTGTCACAGACTGTAAAATAACTTTGTGTTGTTCTGTTTTAAAAGTTGCTTACTTTCTGTAAATGAGATTTAGCATGTACTATATATACGAGCATTAAAAAATGCTCTTATAGTTTTGATATAACATTTTTACAGCACTTTTCTTTACCTACTGATTGCATTGGGTAAAGGATAATTGGATTTGGCATTGTAAGAATTTTAACGATATATGTTTTTAGATGTCGTTGTGCTGTTCAATAGTTTCAGTATTCATTGAAATGAGTTTACGTTATTAATTTGTACAGGGAAGAAAGTCTCGCAGAGAACGAAGAGCTTTTAAGGATAAACGTTTAAAGAATAGACAAATGAGTCCACCAAGGTGAGCAATATCTAATTGATCAACTTAGTTCATTGAACGATCAGTATTTTAAATGTGTTTGATTTATTATTGCAGTCATCAAAGTAAGTCAAAGCCTAGTAATATTTAGTCCAATCCGTCAACTCGGTGCAGTAGTTAGAATGGCTGACTAGGAACTGATTGATTGGGGTCTGATTTCCTTCGGATAGCAATATGTTGCCAGCTTCCTACATCCTTTAATTACATCACATGTGTTGTTTTTGAAACAGTTCATGTAACTGTCACGTGGCGTAACTGTATGATGTTAAATTCAAACAGTCGAAGAGCAATTAACTCTTGTTTATTTTATTATTATTAATATTTTGTTATTTAATATATAGTATTTTAATATATTTATCATTAAATTGGCTTCTGTGCGCTTGTTACTACTTTAAGCGGTAAATCGCTCATTTTAATTTCTGTTATTTTTACATTACAGCTATGCATTATTTGACAGCAGCACTGCATCTAAACGACGCAAAAAGTAGGCGAGAATTGTTTTGTATAATACATCCTTCTTTAGTTGATATTACGATTAGTCCAGAGGCTGTAAAATGAATATATCTGCTGTAAAGATATAAATTTCAAACCTTGAAATGTTGTTTTAATCGTAAGGAAATGTTGAGAAATGTCTTCTTTATTCTTAATTAACAAATAAGAATATGAAGAAGAAGTTACTAGCTTCAATATTTTATAATACAGTATATTTATGATACATTAAGTACATTTTTAAGAATACTTATTAGATTGTCATTGTGTTAGACGAAATTTAGTGAATTCCGTGTTGTAATCAAGCGTTCACTCGTCACTTTAGCTAAGTTTATGCTATGTTTAGTCCAGATAGAGAGTTTATTTAGTGGTATTTAGTGGCTAATGTTTATAATTCATGTGTTCACTCGTTACTTTGGCTCTGTATTCTAAGATTAGTCTTGATGCACTGAGTAATTAGTTGACTGTGTTTACTTGTCAAGTATTCACTCAATACTTGGCTTCTCTTTACCAAGTTGACGAGGTTAATACCATCTTTGACTTTATCTTTTGCTCATTGAACATTGTCTCTAATTAGAAAGAAATAAAACTGTACCCATCTTATAGATTTTCAAATTATTAATATAATTTGTTTCTTAAATTAATGAATATATTTGTCATTATTTCTTACATTTATTCATGTTTCGTTATCTATAATATCTAATGTGTTATTATTTATCCATAATATCTAATCTTATCTTACTGTTTATCCATATTATATAATCTTTAGTTATAATTTCTACGATACAGTCAATCGATATCGAGATCTCGTTCTAAATCCCCCGTAGCAACAGGTGTCGTTCAATTCATCACAAGTTTTGGGGGGGACAGCGATAATGAGGGGGTGATACACGGCCCCTCCCTCCCCACTCCCTCCCAACTTAAGACAAAGTCTAAATCATCAAATCGGTCGGTCAATCTTTACGTTTAATTATTCTACTAGTGGCTCTAGTGGCTGGTTGGGTTAATTTTTGCTCTAGTTTGTTATTGCAACTTATACCGTTTAAAGACATGATGAAAGCAATGTTAGTAATAACATAAATATAAAAGTAATAATATTAATATAAATACATAAAATTTAGTAGTTTTGAGCAAGTATTGCAAATAAAAATATGGTTGACACAAGTTAAAACATTAAACATGAAAAGTGTCCTAGGAAACTGTCCCAAAAGTTCCTGGCACTGCAGCCGCATTTTCCCACTGCACCGGCAAAGCAAGGTGTCTGTTTAGGATTTATACAATTGTATATATAACTTTTTATTGTATATTACTTCGTCAAATAGTCAAGGCTCATTTTAAAAGTGGTTAGAGCACTAGACTCGGACGCGACGGGTCCTGGTTCGAATTTTGGATAGCTTGCTATTTGTCTAACTAGCCGCACTCTTTAGACTCTTGAGATGAAAGCTACGTCTGAGTTAATTTATTACGGTAATCGAGACGTTAAACTTGAAGTTGTTTTTGTGTATAGAACACATTACATATCTGCTCTGTCTCTTTCTGTATGTATTTTATTTTTGTACTGTTATTGCTTTTCTTTCTCGACCACTTCGTCAATAACATCAGAACTTTGTTTTAGACGATGTTGTTTTGTGCTGTTTACACTAAGCTTTACTATCTTATGAGTTACAGAACTCTGAGACATTCTTCCGGTTCTCCATCTCATCATCGTGATTCCAGTGACAGACAGACGGACAGAGAGACTAGTAGACAGACAGACAAGGCGACGAGTGGAGTCACCGGTGAGAGTAGAAACAGGGGGGAAGAGGGAAAAGTGGGAGGTGGTAGGTCTTCCCCGGGATCCAGGTGGAAAGTGGGGAGGGCTGCATCCCCTACCAAATGGGGGGTATCTCCTGATAGGGGGATGTCTTGTGTGTCCCCAGGGGGACCAGGGGGGTCTGCAGTGAGAAACAGGTCACTGAGGACGGGAGGGGAAAGGCAGAGATCAAGGTCAGCTGATTTGGAGAAAAGATCAGGAAGGCTAAGGACACCGCAGACAGGAAGAAGATCAAGATCACCGAGGTTTGGATCAAGGTCATTGAGGATTGAGAGAAAGTCAAGGTCACCAAGAGCAGCGAGAATATCAAGGTCACCAAGACGATCAAGATCACCACGTGCGGGAAGAAGGTCACCAAGAACACTACAGAGAGGAAGGCGATCAAGGTCACCAAGGACCGGTAGAAGGTCACGGTCGCCACAAAGGTCAAGGTCGCGTGATAGAAGACCAGTGAATAGGTATGGAGAGAGGCCAACGTGGACTGAAAGGTCGGGAAGATATCGGAGGGCACCCAGTCCCAGACGCAATGATAGATCAAGGTCAAAGCAGAGGTCAAGGTCAAGAAGAAGGTCAAGGTCGACAAGACGATCATCATCAAGGTCAAAGATAGACTCGAATTCAAGAAATAAGGAAAGATCAGAATCCAATTCTGCTGCGAAATCTGGATCTGTGAAACGTATCAGTGTGAAGAAGTCTAGATCTATTTCTGGTGATAGGTCAGTTTTGTATACAAATTGGAATTCTAATAAGCATTATCATCATATGATTTTAATATCATATTTATCATCATTATCATCAACGTCAACATCATCGTAATCATCATTGTAATCATCTATGTCTCTTTGAGAATCTGTGTGTATATATCTATTTATTTGTGTATTTATTTTATTTTGTCATAATAATTTTAAACTTTAAACTTTAATTTCTGGCACTAAATAGCCTTCTTGTGCTGCCGTGCCGTTAAACAGACAAACAGATAAACAAACAGACGAACAGACAGACAAACAAACAGACAAACAGACAAGCAAACAGACAAACAAACAGACAGACAAGCAGACAAACAAACAAACTAACAAACCATTTGAGAATAAAAAGAGTTGAAGCTCTATCATTAATTGCTTTATCGTGCAATTTTTGTATTCGTACAGTATTCCTAGTATTTTTATTTGTATTTTTATTGCATTTTCCATTTCTATTGTATAATTTTGAGTCGTTTTTAATTTAAGAAAAATAAAAACTTTATTCTCTAATCAGAACTTCCGGTTCTTCTTCGAGTTCTTCGCGTCGCCTCGGGTCAACCAATGAGAAGATAGGAAATGAGGGCGCGCGACCTAGTTCTCCACCAATCAAAAGCTACCGCAGAGCGAGCTTGTCTTCTTCTGTCAGTGGATTGGACAGTGATAGCGAGGAGGACAAAGGGAAGGACACAGGCATAGCTAGCAATACAAACAAGGATACAACCAAGGATACAACCAGTGGTCCTACTAGGTATTGAAATATATTAAATTAATTATTTAAACTAAATAATTTATAATAATTAATGAATAAGTAAATATAATAAATGTATTATGGTTATATACTACTGCTTAATAATTAGAAATTTTTTTTTTTTATCGTTTAAATCGTTACAAATATGAAATGAACGGTTTTTTGGTTGTTACCCTAACCCTAACATATCTTAACCCTAACCCTGCAACCCTGATTCTATAATATCTTATGTAAATGTGTTGAAATTTTCCAAATCTAAAAACAATTAAACCACTCATTTGTATTAATTATCCTATTAAAACCTGCAGTTGATTTTATGCCTATTGATTTTATTTTAAGATTTTTGTTAAAAATTGACAATGGCACTTCTATTGCCATGGGGAGCTTTTATGTTTTAGGTTAATTTTAATGTCAGGGATTACCGTATTATATGAATGATATCTCAGACGCAGCTGTCAATTTAAGTGTCTTACTAAAGGGTGCAGCGAGTTAGAGAAGTTGTGAACTATCCGGGAGTTGAACCTGGAACTGTTCCTGATCCGAGCCCAGCCTCTAACCACTTCTCTAACGAGCTTTGACTTACATACAAATTATTGTGGAGCATACTATTGTACAATCTTTCTGGGATCATAACATCTATCTTGTTTTCATTTTGGGATCATAATCTTTGTTTTATTTACGATCATAACATCCAACATTCTCTGATTTCTTTCAGGCTGGATTCTATACGACCAGCTTCATCGTCTGCATTATCATTTGGTAATAGCTTGGATGTCAAAGATCCCAAAGTCAGTAAGAATCTTCTGCACAGTTCTTGATCTGCTTTTAAACGTAGCAGCGTTGCATTGTCACGTGCGTGTCAACGTCTGTCGCGCTCACTTTTTCTATCTTTTGCTGTGATTTTTATTCAATACTGTATTGTTACGGTGTCCAGACAATATGTACCAGGACAAAATGTACCAGACAAAATGTGTCATGGACAAAATGTATCACAAACAAAATGTACCAGGGACAAAGTGTACCAGGCAAAATGTACCATGACAAATTGTATCAGACAATATGTACCAGACAAAATGTATCATGACAAAATGTATCATGACAAAATGTACCATGACAAAATTTACCATGACAAAATTTACCAGACAACCAGATAAAATGTACAAAGACAAAATGTACCACAACAAAATGTACCAGGGGCAAAATGTATATTTTGTCCCTGGTACATTTTGGTATATTTTGTCAGGTACATTTTGTCCTGGTACATTTATTCATGGAGCCTATTTTTACTCATGTACCCCTCAAATGAGCTATATGAGTGTTTGTAAAATCTTCTATAACCCTCAGGGTGTACGAGTGAAAATACAGTAATATTATTTTATTTATTATCATTGTGTGTCTGATGTTATATGTTATATGTGTTAATATGTTTGAAATAGGTTTTTATGGAATTTTATAGTGCTTTTTAAAGGTGTTCTTTATTACATTATTATTATATATGTATTAGTACTTTCTCCTTGTATTGCAGGTTACTTCATTAATCCTTTGAAATTTTGACAAAGCTATGTTGTTATTTAAGAAATTTTTATTTTTAAAATTGCGTTAAAATATTATTTTATAATATTGTGACAACTGATTAATTGAAAAGTTGAATTTATGAAAAAATATGAACAAAATGATAAATGACAATGATTACATTATTAAGAACAATTAGGCAATTACCAGAAGTGTGGAGAGTGCTTACTTAATTATTTTTTGGTCATTATTTTTGATCCTTTTTTAATTGGTATACAATTACCAATTGTATTACTACTATAATTATTTGGTCCTATATGTTTGGCTTGGTTTTACTTGGTTTTATCTGCTTAACGTCACATCAGCACAATTAATAGATATTACCGACTGATGCTGATTTGATTATGTAACACCAATTTTGAGTTATGAATAAATAATAAGTTTTTCACAACTTTCTGATTAATTTCTCTCTGCTAAATGTTTTCCTCTCTCAGTTGCTGGTTTGTCCTTACTGCTTAGATGGAGCATGTGCGGTCTTTGCTGATACTGTGGGACATCTGTTACATTGTCCCCTGACGGTTAAACCGACGTTAAACTTTAAGATTGGACAGATTTTGTATTAAGATACAGATTTTGTATTATACAAATGTCTGTTTGAATGTTTGTGTAAATATGTGTGTCTGACACTCTGTGTACTGTCGTGTTTTAGTGCAAACTGACTCCACAGGAAAGATTGAAGAAAAAAATGGCCATCGCTCTCAACAGACAGTGTAAGTGGACTGTCTGTTTGTCTGTGTGTTTGTCTCTCTGTCTGTTAGTATGTTCATCTGTCTGTTTGTTTGTTATTCTTGTCGTTCTATGCATAGGTCTGTGTGTCTGTTTTATGTCAATATGATTCTCTAACTGTTTGTCTGTCAGTCTATTTGTCTGTGTAGTGCCTATCAACTAAGGCTTAATACGTTTTTATTCCTTCGTTTTTATTAATTTTATACGTTTTTATTCCTGAAAGAAAAATGATTTACAGCGCCGAGTTAAGAGTCAAGCGTTCACTCATCACTCGGTTTCTATACGCACAGTTTACAATGCGTCACTATCTAGTCTTTTGTGCTGATGTGACGTTAAGTCGGAAATAAATGAGTTGCTTTTTTACCTTTATTTCAGGCAAGGCTGATAGGCGAGCACAACACGAGAAATTATTGAAAGAAGAACAGCTCAAAATGGTAAGAATTTAATTTTTATATAATTCTGTGAATTTATATTAAGTACTAATCGTTAACTCCCCAATCAGAAAAGAATTTAGGATTGAAGTTAAGGGTTAAGATTAGATTTTGGGTTCAATTTAGGGTTGGTTTGAGTTATGGTTACTAAATGAATTTATGTGGTTGATCTGTTGGCTTAATGTATTTGTGGTCGGTTTGTCGAGTTGATGTATTCAGGGCCAATTTGTTGGATTAATGTATTCAGGGTCGATTTGTTGGATTAATGTATTCAGGGCTCATTTGTTGGATTAATGTATTCAGGGCTCATTTGTTGGATTAATGTATTCAGGGCCGATTTGTCTGGTTAATATTTTTGGGGTCGATTTGTCTGGTTACTGTAAAAAAATTCAGGGTTGATTTGTCTGGTTAATGTATTCAGGGTTGATTTGTCCGGTTAATGTATTCAGAGTTGATTTGTCCGAGGTTCATATATTCTCTGCTGATATATAACCTGACAAATCAACCCAGAATACATTTGTGAGGTTACTGTATTCAGAGCCCGTTTGTCCGGGTAACAATTGTGCTAATTAACTATAAGAATCCGATGACCTTTTTTCTCGTCACAGGACCGAGAGGAAGAGTTGCGATCTCTCGCGGCACAAATACGTCAGCGTGACAGAGAGAAGCGACATAGAGAGCGCGAGGAGATGGAGAGAGAGGAACAAGAACACAGGGGAAGAGGCAGACATGACAGGAGATGTAATGGATCTAGGTCAAGGTCACCGAGAAAGTCAAGGTCACCGAGGAGGGCAAGAAGAAGGTGTGAGAGATGATTTTTTGTGTTTTAAGTTGTAAAGAATTGTCGCTTAAATTTTATAAAATTAGAAAAGTGATATTAACGTAGAATCCTTATTAAAATGAAATTAAAAATATATTAATTATAATATTTCGTTTTTGAAATATTTCTTTAATATTTCAATGTGATAAATATAGCAGTTAAAGAACTGATTAAGTTTGAGGTCAGTTTTTGTCCCCCCCTTCCCTTCCCCCTGTCAGAGTTTGTTGATTCCAGTTTTATAAGCTAGCTGTGATAATCCACAAGGAAAGTTATTTAGTCGACTGCATAAACAGCTTAATTGTAAAGGCTGCCGCAAATTATTGTTTACATTTGCAGTCTTTGTTTTATATCAGCTTAATTGCATTTATCCTTGTTGGCTTTGTTGGCTTTATTTAGATCAGCTTAATTGTTTTTATTCTTGTTGGCTTATATCAGCTTAATTGTATTTATCCTTGTTGGCTTATATCAGCTTAACTGTTTTTATCCTTGTGACTTAGATCAGCTTAATTGTATTTATCCTTGTAAGCTTAGATCAACTTAATTGTATTTATCCTTGTTGGCTTAAATCAACTTAATTGTATTTATCCTTGTTGGCTTAGATGAGCTTAATTGTATTTATCCTTGTTGGCTTATATCAGCTTAATTGTATTTATCCTTGTAAGCTTAGATCAACTTAATTGTATTTATCCTTGTTGGCTTAGATCAACTTAATTGTATTTATCCTTGTTGGCTTAGATGAGCTTAATTGTATTGATCCTTGTTAGTTTAGATCAGCTTAATTGTATTTATCCTTGTTGGTTTAGATTAGCTTAATTGCATTTATCCTTGTTGGCTTAGATCAGCTTAATTGTATTTATCCTTGTTGGCTTAGATCAGCTTAATTGTATTTATCCTTGTTAGCTTAGAACTCGTAGCCAATCAGCTGACTACCTTTGCTCTCTATATATCATTGTTTCTCTTTCAGTCGTCGTTCACGGTCGAGTGATTCAAGTGAAAGAGAAACAAAGAAACTGGTTGACTATTGAAGCGTGACATCACATAAAGACGTTACGGTTCCGTGACTTCAGCTTGCGTGTCACATCAGTTAATAATGTCAATGACACGAGTAATGGCATTGTGACATTAATCGCGTGTCAGTGTTTATAAGATTTATTTAAAAGTAGTCTGTAACAGTGCAATTAACTGGCTACTAACAAGTGTTCATAAAGTTTAATTTATGTTTAACGTCTGGATTATCGTACTATACGAATGACGTCTCAGACGTAGCTGTCAATTTAAGCGTCTTACTAAAGGGTGCAGCAAGTTAACGATACAGTTAACATTCCAGGGAATTGAACCTGGACCTGTAATGTCCGAGTCCGGTGCTCTACTACTCTTATCAGTTGCACGAAGTTGCATTAATTGCTGCACCCTTTAGTAAACTTTTTCTAGACTTAGACTTCAGTCTCAACAATTATCTATATTCTAGACTGCAATTAAACATATATGAAAGTTTTTAAATTTCTTTTGTGCTTACGCGACATTAAGAACTAACGCAAGCAAGTTGTTATTGACTGATTGTAAACATTGGTCTATTCTATCAATTGTTATTACTGAAAACATTTATTGCTATGAGGAAGTGGCAAAGATTATATTGCAATGTTGAGGTGACTAACATGATTATTGTTTGTATTATTAATAAAAAAAGCTCATCAATCAAAATTTTGAGGAAAAAACCCCTCTCATGCCGGTATGCAAGAAACACAGATTTGTAATTATGTTTGATAGCAAACATTTCTGACCTTATCTATAGAAATTGGTCCAATCACATTACGATAAAATGACAAAATTTAATGTGATTGGGTCAATTTTTATAAATAAGGTCAGAAATGTTTGCTAGCAAACATAATTACAAATCTTTGTTTCTTGCATACCGGCATTAGTCAGTTATTTGCTACGCCACTGGGTGTAGTTGTGTGGGAAGGGTGGCAATCGCTCTCCTCTCATCCCTCTTATTAGTGTCATCCGGGGGTCGATTCGTAAAAACAACGCGAGACCTTAAGAAATTCCTAAGTGTCCAGAAAATTCTTAAATCTAAGAACTTAAGAAAAGTTTCCTTAGTCTTTTCATAGTGTTTGCTTAGAAAGTGAATTAACTTCGGAATAAGGAAAAATTTGCTCATGAATTCTTATCTTGTTCAAAGCGCTAAAATTGTAAACTAAAATGATTAATATTTATTTGATTAATATTTTCGTTTTATCAAGAAAATATACGTATGAGACATTTACCTCCAGGGCTTAATTCAGAATCAGATTTGTAAGCGTTACTCGAGTCTGATAAGCTATTAATCATTAATATGATACAAATTGATAATAATAAAACGCTTCAATACTCAATACACAATAAAAAAAGAAACAGATCAATGTTATTTTTAAAACGAAGAGAACAAATTAAAGTCCTTCAAGTAACAAACCGATAAGCAACTAAAATGAACGATCAATTAAACAAGAAGCATCGCTAATAATAAACGATTAAGTAAAGCATCAATTGCGAGTACTTACTGCAACGCTTAACAATGAATGCAATAAATATATTAATTTGTGCATGGCATTTATAGCAATAAATATACAAGCAGTGTGTGCTACAATAAATGGATTACACAACACATTTCAATACTGTTCATATGGTATATTTACAATAAAAGAGTTCATGTGAGATAAACATACTAGCCTCAGCGATATGCTTGTAACACTAAAATAACCACTTCAATTGAGCTTATAACATACTACGCATACAAAACCAAATTTTAATATTAGATTGATGGAAATCAAAGCGAAATTTGAGAAACTTGTCAAAATATTTAAGACTTATTATTATACCTCTTCTGCACTGATTTAAAGAATAAACTCGGTCATTCAAAAAGAGAAAATTTCCACAAATTTCTAGATGACATTTTCAAATAAAATACCGCTCAGTTTTTTTACAATAAAGCCTATCAACAAGCAAAAACATTTTTTGGGAAACTACCTTATGTTGTGGCTTCCCATCGAGCTAGGGACTCTTGGAACATACCCTGTGCATCCAAGAGTTAAAATATTGCCTTTTATAATGCTGGCATCAAGCAGACAAAGTTGAAAGCATTAAATATAGTAGATTCCATGGAGCCCGCATATGTACAGATTCTATACATATGTACAGATTCCATACGTATGTACATGTTCTATACTTATGTACGAATTTCTTAAAAGAGTTGTGTGATTTAACCAGATTGTACATTTTAGTATCACAACAATATTATAATCAGACTACATTATTGTCCAATGAAATAGCTGCAATAACTGTGAATCTTGCACATTTTAACCTGAATCTAAGATAAACTACTTTTCACTTAAAAACACTCCATGGCATCTGCCATAAATATTTATTAGCAACCTATTACTCCCTCCCACCACCAATCAATCTTCTAACCACCAATCAATCTCCTAATCCTAATCACCAATCAATCTCCTAATTCTAACTATCAATCTCCTAACCACCAATCAATCTTATCCTAATCATCAGTCAATCTCCTAATCATCAATTAATCTCTTAATCCTAACCACCAATCAATCTTATCCTAATCATCAATCAATCTCCTAATCGTCAATTAATCTCTTAATCCTAATGATCACAGTTTAAATCTCTCTTTGGCCTTGTCCGCTACCATCTTCGCTATGGCAAGCGATGACGTTGCGGCGGGTGAAGGGGCGTTACGGACGTGCAGCATACGACCGCTTAGAGGACCTGACCCGCTGTCAAAGATGAAGTCATCAACCAACTTACCGTCCTCACCAAGGGCTTGAGCACGCACACCAGCAGGGCCCCTGAGGGAAAGATGAGCAACGTATTTCAGATAAAATAATGTATATTGGTTGTTTATTTGAAACTTGAAATGAATAATTATAATAGAAATATGTACTGATATGCAGTAAGAAATTTCATAAGTCAGTTTTTAACTAACATAGTTATGATACTTCACGGCTCAACAGAAAAGCGGTTAGAGCGCTGGATTTGGACACAATGGGTTCAAGTTCAAATCTAATTTAGAAAGATAGCTCACTATCTTTCTAAATTTTCTAGCTGCAGCCTTTAGTAAGCTGCTTAAAAATTGACAACTACGTCAGAGATGTTGTTTATATAATACGGTAATCCGTGACGTAAAACAACCAATATTGAGAGTTTTATTTGAAACTTTAAATGAATAATTATAATAGAAATATGTATTTGTAGCAGTATCAGAATTTTTTGACTGTTTTATTTATTTTATCATTGACTGTTTGATTAACTGATTACTGACTGTTTGATTGATCATTGACTACTTGATTGACTGATTATTGAATGTCTAATTGACTGACAATTGACTGTTTGACTGACTATTGACATTGACTGATTATTGACTGATCTATATGTTGGACTTACTCCATCATTGACTGTTTGATTAACCTACCATAAATCAGTCTAAACTATTATCGCATAAAAAAAAAGAAAGCATCACCTGACAACATCAGATACTTCTAACGAAGGAACAAACTTCTGCAGTATCTTTACTTGAGCTCCGATGTTGATGCCTCGGTATAACTCACCAAACGCATAACCAACGTTGCCAAGTATCAGTTTACGTAGTCCTCTATATAAGGCAAGAAAAAGATTATTGGTAAAGAGGTAGAGCACTGGACTCAGACACAATAAGTGTGGGCTTGATTCCCATGAAAACTGACTATCACTATGGTTCCGTGACAATTCATCTACAGACTTTTGATCTACGACACAACGTCTACCGACGGTATCTCGACAAAAAGCCCCGACTACATTACTCTGACAAAACAGCCCAATCAATTCCCTCAATAACCCTAACCCTAACTAACTCTAAACTTAACCCAAACGCCACGACTAACCCTTGCTTCAATCATAACCCAAACCCGTATAAGAATTCCGACTCTAACTTTAAGAATTAACAGTCAGGGCCCATTTGTCGGGGCCGTTTGGACGGGTCACATCTATACCGACATTTGGTCTACCCTAACTGTAAACCTTAAAATAATCCTAACCTTAGCCATAACCCTTAACTATAACTTTAACCTTAACCCTAACTCTACACTAACCCTAATTTTAGTAGATCAATTGTTGGTAGATGTAGTAAAGCGATCAAAAGTCTCTAGACAAATTGTGGTGAAATGCATCACTAAATATCTACACCCTTTAGTAAGACGCTTAAATATACAGCTATGTCCGAGACTTTATTTATATAATACGGCAATCCAGATATTAAACTTAACTTAAACTTGCTGCACCCTTTAGTACTAAGACACTTAAATTAATATTAAAAAGCGATAATAAATGAATAATAGAAATAAATAGATAATAATTAGTAAGCTTTATAACTGACTTGAAAGAGACAGCATCAAGCAGATCGAGTGCGTTGAATTGTAACAGTTTGTACCCTTCACGCTTGAACGCTAACACTGCATTGGGCCCCAGCCACACGTCTCCATTCATGCGTGGGGTAAAGTGCACCCCAAGGAAAGGGAAATTAGGATCCGGGCACTAAGGGGGGTCAAATTTACAAAAATCTAATTAATTATTTAGTTACATAATAAAACGTAAAAATTTAGTTTGGCATAGTGTCATATGAGCTTGATTGTGGCATAGTGTCATATGAGCTTGATTGTGGCATAGTGTCATATGAGCTTGATTGTGGCATAGTGTCATATGAGCTTG
>JAQIXG010001596.1:0-21183 GCA_034700105.1 Oconnorella tubifera
CCAAAAAAAAATTACTTCCCCCACCTACAATTTAATTATAATCTACTCAATCGGTTTGTGCATTAGGGTTAGGGTTAGGTTATACAATTTCCCCCGGAAGAAAAATTTTTCCCGGGGGAAAAATATTTTGGGGGAAGAATTATTGGTACTTGTCTTTTAATTCACCCCCATTATTGGATTATTATAATCGATAGACTTTTTCTGTTTGAATCCATACATGATATGAAGAAACTTTTGCTGTTATTGTAGGGTTAGGTTTGTTGTTATTATAGGGTTAGGTTTGTTGTAATTGTAGGGTTAGGTTTGGGGTTAGGGTTATGGTTAGAATTAGTGTTATATTTGGGTTAGGGTTAAATGATGCATTTGAGTGATATTTACGAATTTTTCACTAGCACTCAAATTCATCATTTAACCCTAACCCTGACCCAAATCTAACACTAATTTTAGCCATAACCCTAACTCCAAACCTAACGCTACAATAACAGCAATGATTTCTTCATGTCATGTATAGATTCAAGGAGAAAAAGTCTCGACTAATAATGTAATAACGGGGGTGAATTAAAAGACAAGTACCGAATTATTTGTTACACCGGCTCTTTATATATTTGTTTAGTTGTACAGTTTTACATAACACAAAAACTTTTTTAGCGCTACAGAATCTTTGTAAATTATGGGAAAGAATCCGATAATTAAAATCACATCAAGATTTGAATATATTTTTTGTGACGTTTCATTAGACAAGGTCTAGTATAATAGTAGCCTATAAGCTTAAGGCGTTTTTATATTATAATTACAAAAAAATATAGCATTTTGTATTATATCTACAGTATAAAAACATTGCATTAAATTATTGTATTTTAGACCTATAGATATACTTTGACTTTAAAATCTTTTTACATTGATTGATACTGCTTATCTTATTGAAACCATACAGTGCTAAGTTACACAATCGAACTGAAATGTCAAATGATATATTACCGAAGCCTAGACAAAATAGAAAATTTATAGCGATTCTTTCATCATCTGAGAATGAATCAATTGAAACACCTAATGCAGGTTCTACCTGTGAGGTTCCCAGTCAAGCGAACAACACTGCAAATCTGGACACTCTGGATCAAATAGAGAACAGTTCTGAACCAGTAGCCAAGAGACTTCGCGTCAGACGTGTCCACAATGTGGAGGGGAAGAAAAAGGAAGCGAGTAAGGAAAGAAAATCATTGAAAACAAATTCAACTGATCCTAGTAAATCAATATCTGATCCAATTACAGAGAAACTACATACAATTAATGTATCGATTCAACCTGGATTGAGTACTGAATATGGGTCGCCGGCTAAAGAGCCCTTGTCGAATTTCTGTCGACTTGTAAAGTCTTCTTCCAATAAAACTAATTGTAAGCAAAAAGCTTCCATTAAACTTATTCAGTCAAATAAAAATGACAACTCATCGACTTGCCTCCCAATGGCATCCTCAGATAATTCAGATTTTAGTTCTCAAGTAAATAGTAGCAAATCCAGTATTCAGAAGTCTTCACAAAATAGTTTGAGATGCACGGCTCGTTCAGAAAAAATGAAGAATAATTTAAATGAGAAGAATAAACTTAAATGTTTGTACATTCGAAAAAAGCAAAAAGTTGTGACAACTTTGCCAAGTACAGAAAGAAGAACATCTGGAATTCAGCCAGTTTCTGCTAATCCATTTACTGTGCATAAAACGGAAGATAATATTGCATCGATTTTCTCAACTGGGCCGCATTTTCAACAAAATGTTGCAACGCCTTTAGATTTCAGCGGTGTTCTACCCAGTCTTTATTTGAAAAATACATCAGATTCTAAAACTATGAGCAAAGTTTCGTTAGTGACAACTTCAAATTCCTCAGTAAAAAATTGTTGCAAAGAAGTATCAACAGCTCAAATACCGCAAGTAGAATCAAAAGAAAAAAATGCTCATGATTCAAGCTCAAACGATACTTCAAATTCTCCTCTGAAATTATCAGAAATTTTAGCTGAAACAGTGCATCCGTTTGTACCTAGTTACCATTACTTTCCCCGAGATAAAAACCTGAGTGAATTGAATGACAGTAATACACAAAATTCATCTGACTTCTTCCAAAAATATTCTCAGGCAAATATGAATAGTGATTATGATCGATATTCAAATCCTGCAAGCGAAAAAATTGATGACAATAATGACGAGTCTATGATAGAAGAATGTTCATCTTTTCGAACTATTAATTTATCTGAAATTGAACATATGCAGTTTATTGTAGATGTTAACGATGAATTAAGCAACCCTGCCTTTGATACCGGTTATTTAGTCAAAACTACTGATAAATGCATTGTAACAAAATGCGATAATACTCGATGTGATGACCCGTCATGTAAAAACCTTTCAGTTAATAAATCCTTAACTTGCTCTGAAGGCTGTAACATTGCTTCGAACAGCAATTCTAATGATTGGTTTGAGCAATTGGTTTCACAAACGCTTAATCCAACTATTGCGATGAGAGATCATAATGATAATCCTAACGAAAGTGCATATTTATCTTCCTTGATTGACCAAGTCACATCTGATAGCATTCAGTTACCTCTAAATAAGCCTTACTGTGAAACATACAGATGCGATACAAGACCTCAGTTCAAACACAACACGATTGAATTATTAGAAGATCAAAATAGAGCAACACAAGACGATCCAAGATTCATTGACAAACAAAAATGGCAGACTCAAAATTTTGTTAGAAAATATATTTCATTACCTGGTCAATATCTGACGGAGGGACAAAAACGTCGACTGGGATTCCGATTCAAAGAAAATTCAACTGATGAAGAACCAAAGATTTCAAAAACTCCAGAGATTAATAAGCACATGGAACGGTGCAGCATTGAGATGAAAATTAAAGAAATCATGAAAAACTATCAAAAGATAGCGCCACGAATTTCACCCGTTGTGATTTGTGCAGATATTAGTAAAGAGAAAGTAGATCAGGTTACAAAATCTACTAAATCCATTGAGAGTATAGAAATTGCAGATGAAGCGATCCCTGATATCAATAAAGGTAAGTTATTGGTGAGAGTTTTACATGCCATGGAGCTGGGGACTGCTCTACTAGTTGGGAGACCAATTAATTTCCCTGGGTCTTTGGGGTCAGGCATAATTTAGACAGAGCAAATTTTTGAGTTAATATGTATGTTCTCTAACAGGAATACAAGTTTGTGAGCACATGAGAAAATAAAAACTTCTTAGTTTGAGTAGACCGCTGTATAATTTGAGGCCTACCGAAAGAGAAAAGTTCAGATACAGATACTTCAATTAGAAGCTGATTTTTTTTAGCTCACTGAAGAGCTAAAACTTACTGCTTAGTAATCTTGGGTCTTTTATTCAATCTCTTATGATATTCTTTATTCTAGATATTAAAATAAAGTGTTAAAATAAATAAGGTGTTAAAATAAATAATATATTTTTATTAATTAGGCCCACGGGTCGTGACAGAGTTGGATGAGCGAAGACGCAACTGGTGTTGTTTAGTTTGTCATCAGTCGTTCAAACAATTTGAAGATTTTCTGCGTCACAACAAAACTCACGGCAAAACTTGTCAACTCTGTTTTCTGCATATTATACAGCCAGGAGATGATGGTCATCATCACTGTCTTATTCACGGTATGTACTTTATACCTGTTCTTCAGTAATTGCGCGAAATTGAACCCAACGATTATTTGCGATTAAAAACTTCCAAATTAAACACTGCTTGTTGTTATAAAGAGAAACAATTTTAATCAGCTTTTTTGTATAAAAAACTTACCCCTTAAATTAAGTCTTCATTTTCCTCTGTTTCCATTAATACTATAGTTTATCTGATTTTCCTTCATGCAGCTTGCTTGTTACCTTTTATGTATATACTACATAATATGATCCAATATTTGAATTCAGACATTATATTTTCCACAGGAGTATGTGATCTATGTCAGAGACCCTTACTGAGCGCTCGAACTGACATCTGCCTTGTACCAAAGAAGACCCGAGCTCAACCGAAAAGTAAGCAAAATCAATCTCACACAACCACAAAGAATTCTATCATCAATCTCTGTTCATCGTGCTTCTCATTGGCTCTTTGTGTCCGTGGAAAATTTGTGGAGTATTACTGCGAGATTTGTCTGCAGAAGTTTTCAAAGAAAACCGACCTAAAGGAGCACTATCTTACCCATGAGTACAAGTGTGAAGTCTGCTTGAAGATTTTCACTTCGTTAAAGAATCTTAAAAACCATAAATCTAATTTTATGAACGTGCCTTGCGATGCTAAGAAAAAACGGTAGGTTATTGTTATCCAACAGGCCAACCTCCTACTTTTTCCTTTAATATTGCCTTGTTCTGTTAATTATTTTTCAATATTCAGATACATGGCTACAAATCTAAGATGTAAAGTTATTTTTTAACCAAATGTAACTGTAATAATCCTACTTTAAGTAATTGAATCTTAGTATAAACGATTGATGCAAATTATAGATTTCTAAAGCCAGTTTCATATTTATCAAAGTTCTTAAATTACTTTGCACTAGTTTTTTTGACATTATTATTTTGTAAGTAAAATTCTACAATTTACAGTTGTTATAAATTCTGCAGAGGCAGAGTTATCAAATCCAAATCACAATCAACTCTGTCATCATCAAATAATGAGAAGGAGAAGATGGAAAATGAAAAGTCATGCGTGGAGAGGTCCTGTCTTAGTCGTCCAGAAGCCACAACGTCTGAGATATGGTCCGAGGGAGGCTCCTGGACCTACTTCAAGTGTCCTTTGTGCTCAAGAAAATTTGGCAACAAGTTGAGTCTGCAGAACCACATAAGTAAAGCATTTTATCTGATTTTTTTGTTGTAAATCACATTTCTGATGCACAGTAAATGGTTATTATTGTTCCATAAATACTATTTAATAATATTATTATTGATTATAATAGTAATTAATAGTATTATTATTGTATCCATTGCACTGCTGGTAGTTAGTAAGTACTAACTACAAGTAACTTTTACTCAATACTTTTACTAAATTGTATTTTATATAGATACATTTTAATTGTAATGTGTGAAACACTTATTATAGTATAAAATAAAGGATGGAAGGTATAGTGGTATAATAAGTTATGTTATATGCATAAATTATAATAAATTATAACTTACAGGCATAATTTATTATAATAGTTTTACTAGTCCGTAATTAGGTTACAATCATTATCCTACTTATAAATGGAAACACTTGATATTAAGCTTTTATGATGTTTTGTTTCTACTACAGAGATTCACAAGGACTCAGATTTTAGCTGTAATCCCAACACCATTGAGGGTACCATCATGCACGTGCGCTCATGCGACGAAATAGAGCGCACCCTCTTACAATCAACTAAAGGAAAGATCCAAGATATAAAACTTAAGTCCTACAAATGTGATACTTGCAGCAAATTCTTTAGACATCACTCCGGATTAAAAAAACATCTTTCTGTACATAATATAGATCGTCCTTATATCTGCAGTTTTTGCGATGCTAGTTTTAAGCTCAGATATCACTTGATAACTCATGAATTTCTTCACTTGGGTCTCGACCTGTACACTTGTCGGTTTTGTAACGGATCGTTTAATAGGAAGGGAAATGCTGAGAGACACGAGCTCGTGTGTCCTCAACGAGACGTGGGGGGTGGGACGCTTGTCATGGACATTTCCTAATCAAGCGCTTCACTAAGATAAACCAAGGCCATGTATCAGACTCGTTTTTAACATATTTGGTGTAACGCACATTGTGTGTTTATCTAAAACAATATCTGATTTCTAGATAGACGGATTCTTGTCAAAAGTAGGCCTATAACTTTATAGTTTATTGCATATGTTGGAATTATTTGTCGCCAGCTTGGTCACTTCTTATAACTAGACGTTTGCAAAAGAAATTTAGTTTTTCAAATTATCATACATAGAGAAAGATTTAACATAATGTGTTGATAGTTGGTTTTTTAATTATAAACATAGTTTACATAGGCCTTTGAATATAGGCTATTTATTATATAGAAATATAGCTAGTATCTGGTTAGATTATACCTATTATCTTACTAAAGGGCTTATCAAAGATGTGAGCCTATTATAGGGGCTTCATACATCAAAATGAAGCATCGGGTCATTTCACAGCATATAAAATTCACAGCTAATAAAATGTTATGTAAGTAAAATTGGAATTTTTATATAGGCATTAATTTAGAGGCTCTTAAAAGGTCTCTCTCTATAAACCTTACGCAATCGTCATCATCATAATCATCATCATCGTCTAACTTACTTACACTCTCGCTTTATTCTAAATTTATCTTAATACGCGACAAACTAAAAGGTAAATTTAGAAATGAAATGAATTGCCTTTATTTCTACTCATAGCCTGCTGTCTAATCATTATTGGCGTTTTTTTAGCGATCATCTCTTCTCGTACGCGACGCTGAGATCTAAAACCAATAGAGTCGCGTTTATTACACGACGACGACGATGACACTCGACGCTTAAGTGGGACTGATTCCCGTCTTTGACAAAACGACGTCTACATTTTGACCGTGAAGGGCAATGATAATATATCATCAGACGATAATAGGGAACTCTTTAATTTCAGTGCGAGACGGGATATTAATTCGCAGGCGTTACGTGCGAAGACGTTTACGGTTGCGGTAGCGTCTTTTCTACGTTCCGTTTACAGCGTTTGCGGCTTTTTTGCTTCGATATCAGTCAAAATCTTGGCATTTCAATTATGCTTTTCTTTTTATTGACTTCGTAGTGATAAAATTAATTAATTCTTCAACTTTAAAATATGTCAAAAAGATATATTCTAAAACTTTCATACGTTTAAGAAGCATTTGCAATCAACTATAGATAAATTTTATAAACGAAATAAATATTGTTTAACTTGACAAATATATTTTGATGATTTTCTATAATTAATTGACAGGTGTATCTAAAGTAAGTCGGCTGATTGTTTACTGCGCCTGAGTCATATCGAAGTACTTAATATTTTGACGTCAATCGGTTGTTAGCCTTGAAGCGATTTTAATTTTAACAACAGAACAAATATTGAACTTACACTAGAAATATTCCTGAGTCACAAATGTAGAACTGCTCGCGTGTGGAACACGCCCCAGCAATAGAAGTTTACGGTATATTATAACTACAGAGGGTTTTATTATAAAAAATATGCAGCACTGAGCACTGACTGTCTATACCGTGTTATACAATTGTAGTCAAAGACTCTTACTGACGCATTCTTTATTTATTTTTTGATTTAAAAATATTCCTGCAACTTATGACATCTTCAACTGTTTTCTATAAGCAGTGACGTAGGCAAGGGGGGTTGTGAGGTTTCTAAGTTTTAACCCAACCCCCCATTGGAAATCAAAAGAATTTTGTAATGTCGTTAAAGCCGTGAGTTTAGTGGTTAAGCCCCACCCCCCCCCCCCCTCAATGTGACGGTGTAATGCAATTTCTTTTGTGTTAATTTAGAGACCAAATAGATGCAATTGAAGAACACAACAATTAAGTGATAACCAAACATACAATATTAAAAGGTCATCACTATATATTTTTTTGAAGAAAACACACCATAATCTGTTACATATATATTGCTATTATAATAATTGGCTATATTATCAACCACGTGCAAACGTAGATCTAACTGCACCCTGGAATTTGCAGAGTTCGGGCAATGTACTTAAAAATGTAATAGGCATATAGCCAATGATTATGATAATTAACTTCTTAACACAGCCTTGACTTATAAGTGTCCTACACACAACTTTTTGATTTCCTTTATGACATCGAGTCAAGAGCAATAACAATGAATCATGTCACATTGTCAGTTTACTTGTGATGACCTTGACAGTGTCAAACGTCTGTCATTTATGATCGGCCTTTGACAGAATATAACTATGACGTAACGGTATGGTGTCAATGTCGTAAAAAAAGTGAGAAATCTTTCTTGCTCTCTCTCTCTCAGTCATAAATACAGTAGCATGGTTTATAAAACTTATCAAAGCTGTGTCTATATTATCGATATCTCTTACCTTTCACTCCCACTCTTTGCTATAGACTCTATTGCACTCTTTGCTATAGACTCTATAGCAAAGAGTGGGAGTGAAAGGTAAGAGATGTGAAACAAATCTAATATTGTATTTGGTGATATTTTATCGCTTAGGCAACTGGGGATGCCCATTGCGTTATCAGGACGCTCCGTGGACATCTCAACAGGCCGGGGACGGCTTGTAAGAGCTATAATCCCCCATTGGAGGTAAAAAATGTGGTTAAAAAAGTTTAAAAAAAATTGTGAGCTTGTTGCAGGGTGTGAGCTTAGGGGCCCTTGTGAAGATTTACTGATTTTTTTGAGTTGGATTAACTTGGATACATGTGTGTGGAGAAGAAATACATGTAAGCTGAGACCAAAAGTATAAAATTACACGACCACGTAAGTTGTGATGCGTGGAACACCCTGCCACGAGCTGACTGCCAAAAAATAATTGGCAACCGTTTAGAGATGTGAATGAGAGGATCTGTTTTTGGCAAGTCATCAAACAAAAGCGTAGGCATACCGATGCTTGTTGTATATGAGAGAGGGTCTCATTTGTCATTTTCGAAAATGTAGAGTGGGGGTGGGGGAAGAGATATCTGATTCAAAATTTGAGAGAAAAATTTCAACAACAAATGATTATTTTAATAATTAACTAATTGATTGATTATTTTAAAAACACGATATTTCGAGTGGTTGATTCTCAATAAATTCTCTTTATTGAGATTTTTGAAATGATTTTTGAAAAGACAATTAATTAGACTAATTAATAATTATCTCGAAGAAATGCTTATGATCCGTGTATGATTTACAGCATTCTCCAATTATATAATGTATATATATAATATATAATTATATAATAGGCCCACAGCCTATAGATAAAATATATATTTGATTTTAGATCCTAGATAAGGTTCTTAAGTAGGCTAATTCTAAGCAATTTTAAAGTCATTTTATTTCAATAAATTCAATTACTGAAAAAAATCACAGCGAAAAATTTCAGCTGGAGCATAATTAACAACAAGATCTCTGACTATAACATTTACTATTTTATTGAAAATTTGACAGCAAAAAAGAGGTGTGCGTTTCACCTCTCTTCGCTTTTATACGCTATAGCTCATTGACTCGTATTACTCGCATTTCTTCTCAATGAATTTCGCAATCGAGCAAATTATATTATTAGTCTTATACCAAATAACATTTTAAACGATTGATCGATCTTGATTTACTTATATTCTGATTACTTTGCGGGTACTTTAAATTAACATAAACTCGTTTATTTGTATAATTCAAAGAATAAGCTTGATTCTATTGGAAATAATAGCTTAATTAATTTTAGCGTAACATAGTTGTAAAATTAAATTAAGAATAAAATAGAGATTATAATTTAGAGGTAAACCTACATTACATCCTTAAGGCAAAGCAACATAGGAATACTAAGCATCTATATTAATATGTATTAAATAAATTAGTCTATAGCCTATAGGCCTATTATGTTAATAAATTTAGTTTTAATTGTATGAAGCTTATAAGGCTTATTATATGCCTAGACTATATTATTATAACCTATTTATATTTGGTTTTAGATTTATAGAGCCTTACCTAACTTAAATTAAAAAATAACTTAAAATAGGAGAAAGAAAGTACTAATTACAATTTGCTATCAATCCATATACTTTATGTATACTTTGGGCTTAATGTAATTTCGATGAAACACTTAACAGCACTATAACGTTTACTTCATTTTTTCATAATTTCATTATTATCAGTTATGATAGAATATTACATTATTCGAGAATATAGATTTAATGTTATACTCTGATAACAACTATAATAATTATAACTCAAAACCTAAACCTTCAAACAGTTAAAATAAATTTTAAAAACTGGTATATCTTTGGATAAATTCGCGTTTTCCAAATAGTTTTACCAACCTCACCGAGTTCACCCAAAAATTAAGCGAAAACGCAACGAAATGAATGCGTCAGAGTTTCGTAAACACGGTTACGAGATGGTCAACTTCATAGCGGACTACATGGAGCAGATAGATGACAGAAGAGTGCTGCCTGAAGTGAAGCCCGGCTACCTGAGGGACCTGATACCGGGGACCGCCCCTCAAAAACCCGAGAAATGGAGCGACATAGTGGGGGACATAGAACGAACGATTATGCCCGGGGTCAGTTGCATTCAATTTTTGTTAATTTTTAACTTCTACATCTATATATATTTGTGAAAGTTTGTTTGTTTGTTCGGGGTTGGCTCCGGCCCCATAATAGTTAGTTGGCTGAAATTTTGCACCGAGGTAGGCGTACTGGCTGGGGGTGTAGTAACAATAGTAAAAATTGACCAACCGCTCCCGTTCGCCCTGTGTAGGGAGGAGTGGGGTATGGGCCATGTGCTATAAGTATAGGCGATTTTGGGAGATTTTTTTTATAATAGGAATTACATGGGTACTTTATATTTTTCCTCGACAAGGCGATTATTACAATTCCCATTATTTACACATTTATTTGCCTGTACCCCGCCCGGGCAACGCCGGGCAGTGCATCTAGTTATTTGATAATTTAAGTTTTTTTGTCATAATAATTTTCAATGGGTAGCAAAGGTCCGCCCCTGTTTGGTTGCGAAGTTTTAACCGGTGCCCCGTGGTATTAAAAAACACTTTGATGAAAATCAACTAATTATTATACAATGATAATAATTAGTTGATTTAAACACTATAGCTCAATTGTATTATTTCATTTATATAATATTTGTTTCATTTAATTCTCGTCCTTTTACTTTCTTACATTTTACATCAAAATTGCCTTGGTGGTGGGGGGGGGGGAGTTAACTAAATATTTTTCTTCGTCATTGTTTTAAGTCCGAATAAGAAAAACTTATTTAAAAAGTAGCAATTGTGCGTAAATCGAGCCTTGGTATCCAGATACATGATGGTTAAAAGTCATCAAAGTGGCGTCCAATGATAAATTAGAATACATTTTATCCGGATGTACCGAATCTCAAATTCTCAATTTCTTCACAGATTATAACAATTAAAAAAAAGACAATTTGAGAGACATATATCTGTAAATATTTATGTTGTCAATGATACTTTTCTATTTAAAATGTAAAAACTTTCTGAGAGGCACTTAATCTTTAATATTGGAGGCTCTTTAATATCAACGACATTAAACTTCATCTAAGTGAAGTTTAATGTCGTTGATATTAAAGAGCCTCCAATATTAGTCTATAATACTCCAATAGTCAATAATACTCCAATATTAAAGAGCCTCCAATAAGTGCCTCTCAGAAAGTTTTCTTTCTGAAAAAAATATTCGTGATATTGTTATATTGTCATAAGTGATAATATATATCTTGCAACATTGTCTCGCATATTTATTAGCCTATTTTTAAGTCTATTTTCACGTTTTTCCACCTCCCTCCCGCCCCACCTGAAAAAACGATCCTGATTTAAACTGAGTAAAACCAGGAGAATCTGACACCTATATGTTAGAAATATCGTGTAAATTCTAACCAATAAAATAAACCCTCTCTCTCATTCAACCCATCGATACACAAAACACACAGGATCTTTCTCGACGAAGAGAGGTTAGAAATATATTGAAGCTTTGTATTAAATGTTGATTTAAGCAAAAATAATATAAAAACAAGTGTACGCTGAGACATTTGGATTGATGGTAAATTAAAGAATAAAATGATTCAATTATGAATCATTTTACTTTATTTTATTTAATGACCATGTTTTTAGGATAAACTGCTTGTTAGGTCTATCTATCTATTGAAATAAACTGATTTATCGTATTTTTGATTTTGACTTACAGAATGCCAAAAAACAAAAAAAACTTTGTGCTGATGTGACGTTTTTGTAAACTTCAAAAACATCGATTAAAGCGCGATTCACATGATGTCACAATATCTACGCGAATTATTTTAGCACTTATTCATAATATTCATTCTTAATTACGGGAAGGGAGGGGAGGGCTTGCCTTCGTATCATATTTTCAATTTGATTCAGAATTTTTACATAAATCTATTGTGAACATATAGAACTTAGGCTAGATCAACCTCAAAAGTCAATAATGATCTCATTGAATTAAATATTATATCAGCCCATACTATATTCAATAATCGGTTTTCTTATAATCTGCTTTAATTTGTTTAGATGTATAATACACGACCTTCAGCACGATTTCTTCTATATATATAATTCTCTTAATTCACGAAAATAAAACTAATAATAGGCTATTAATTATTACCGCGTGTACAAATAATAAAGGCGCTAAAGTTAGCCCAGTGTAAACATTGAGATCACGTGATCACTCTTTCCTTTGTCTTCTTTCTAGGATTAGCCTAAGTGCATTGTTTAATGAGAGGGCGGGAAATCAGCGGCGGCGGCCATTTGTAATCATGGCCGCTTGACTTGTTTAATTTGTAGATAATTGATTGAAAGGGAATCATTCAGTAACGGGGGAAATTAATTATCAGTTTTCGGATAACACAATATATGTTGTGTTTATTAACTCAGATAGCACACTATTATGCGCTTATTATTTAAGATAATTCAATATTTTATGTTTATTATTTTAGATAACCCACTGGGCTCACCCCAGGTTTCACGCCTATTTTCCCTCCGGTAATTCCTACGAGTCTATTCTCGGTGACATGCTTTCTGATGCTCTTGGTTGTGTTGGCTTTTCTTGGGTAAATCACTATTTAATCTTTAAAAATGAATATAGAAATAAAGTATGTAAATTACATGTGTATATTATTGTTTTAAATTTATATTTTTGGACGCTGTTAAAAAAGGTAGCTGATTTTATTACATAACTGAGTGTTTTGTCCTATACTGTATCGATTTTATAAATGGTATCACAAATTTAACGAGAACTTAGCTATACTACAATACACTTGTTTTAAGTTTACTTTAAATTTAGTTTAATAAACTAAATTAACATTTTGCCTTGAGAATAAAATTTTTACTAAATATAAAATCAGATATTTCTGCTCTTATATGACATCTGTGTTATTTTAACGCTACAGGCTGCTAGCCCGGCTTGTACAGAACTTGAAATTATTGTATTGGACTGGATGGGTGAGTGTTGTCATTGAATAAAACTTTTATTGTTAAAATAACAACCACATGATATAATATTTTTATATTTCAAGCTGATTTCAATCTAGAAATACACTCTATCGCTATAGACCAGAGCGAAAGTAAAGTTTTATTTTAAAGGGTTGTGTTAGGTTTTAAATATCAATTATTTTTTAAACTGTGACATAAGTTTGTATTATTATATATACTATAGTGTTAATGGTGTTGTGTTTTCTGCGTTTTTAGCTAAGATGATTGGCCTGCCTCCAGTGTTTTGGCATGAAAATGGTATAGGGGGTGGAGTACTACAAGTATGTACTGAATGATAAGTATTTAAGTACATTGCAAGTATATTTAAGTACATTGCCAGTATTTGAGTACATTGCAAGTATATAAATGCATTGCCAGTATTCGAGTACATGAAAGTATTTAAGCACATTGAAAATTATTAAGTACATTGCAAATATTTGAGTACATTGAAAGTATTTAAGCACATTGAAAGTAATTAAGTACATTGCAAATATTTGAGTACATTGAAAGTATTTAAGCACATTGAAAGTAATTAAGTACATTGCAAGTATTTAAGTACATTCAATTTGCTAGTATATTTAAGTACATTGCTAGTATATCTAAGTACATTTAAAAGTATGTTACTGTGTATTACATGATAAGTAAATTGTTGGAATTGCATTAAAATGTTTTGTTGTTTAATAAATCAATATTATGTGATATTAACGATTATTGCTAATAAGCTACAAAGTTCCGCAATAAAAAGGTGTGCGAAATGACACACACACACACACACACACACACACACACACACACGCGCGCGCGCACGCACTTACACACACACACACACAGAAGTTATAAAATCAGCTAGTGTCAAATACTTACATCACTATTGACTGACGATCAATTTATGGCTACAGTAGTTTAGCAACGTTTTACTTTATCACTAATGTGATTAGTGCGCCTGATCGTACACTACTAACCATGTGTCTGTTTTTTTATATCGTCTCTCAACGATTAAATCCAATTATCATTTAAAGTATAGAATTGAATATTTCAAATGTAGATAGAAATGCTGATTGTTTAGGGCTCCGCGAGTGAATGTGTTCTTGTAAGTGTTCTCTCAGCTCGGCACTCGGCTCTTTTAGAACTAAAACGCAGTCATCCGAATGAATCTGAAGGAACTTTACTTTCCAGACTAGTGGCTTATAGATCCAAACTGGTATTAGTTTTATATTCATTCGCCAGATGATAGCACTTGAAAAGAAATAAACTATAATATAGTTAAATAGTTTTTGGCGAGATGGAGGCATAATAAAAGAAACAACATCATATAATTATTTTTGATCTAGTTAAAATTGACTAATTTTAACTAGATCAAAAATAATTATATGATGTTAGTTATATCTTACTCTAATTTTAATTGTAATCTTGTTGTAAATTATACAAAATTAATTGTTTTCCTTAATTGTATAAACTGCTTATGATGATAATGATGACTGCTACTACTATGATGATGATGACTATTACTATAATAATGATGATGATGATAATGATGATGATAATCATAATAATGATGATAGGCTCACTCATGTGTAGAGAAGGCAGGAATGATAAGCTTAGTCAACATGAAAGAACTGGATGTGGATGAAAATTATTCCATGAGGGGGGAGGTGCTACAGGCGGCCATTGAGGTAGGGGGTGGGAGCAAGAAAATACTAGATTTAATAGTAGAATCATGTTATGTCCATCCCGGACAAAATATCTCTGGATAAAATGTCTCGGACGAAATTATCCCCCGACAAAATGTCTATGAAGAATTATTGCTAAGTATCGGTTAATGTTAGAATTAATGTTAGGGTTATGATTTGGGTGTTAGGAACTTTTTGTCTAGGGACATTTTGCCAAATGCTATTTTCTTTGATAATATAGTTCGGGGACATTTTGTCCTAGTATAGATTACCATTAAATTTATAATATTATTGTATTCTATTTCATAAAAAGAATATGAGTAGAATATAATCCACTCAGAATATCTATATTTCTATCTATATTTATTGTTGCATATTTTGGAAACAAATTTGCCTAATTATTTGCCAAATTGAAATTGCCTTTACTTACTACTTAGAAATAACAATGAAATTTCGATTAATTTCTATCTATTTACATGATATTACTATTGTATAGTCATAACATTATTAATATTACATATCTTTATATGAATCATGTAAATATTTGCCTATTATAAACAGAATCTATGTAAATATTTACATTTTATTTACATGATTCATTGTTGTTTATTTAATTGTTGTTTATTTGTTTTTATTCTAGGAAGACAGACGACAAGGTCTGATTCCTTTCTATGTAAGTTCTAATTTTTAAAAAAGCTCTTATACACATTTTATTTAAAGTCATTGTTTTAAATTAACTGGTTTAATGCAATTAGTCATACATGAAATTAATAGTAATAATTGCTACAAATTCTTCTCATTTATATAAATAATAAATATATATATATTTACTGTAATTATAATAATTGTATAAAATAAATAAAAAGTACTATGCTGTGCGTTTTTAAAATGTAATAACTTTAATTACTTTATGCACGTTTTTATTACTGTGGAAAATTGATTTTAAAATTATCTAGCTTAAGAATATATACTCAAATTTGTCATAGAAAAAAAGCTGTTGATTTTTTCTTCAGGTTTGCGCTACACTGGGTACAACTGCAGTTTGTTCATTTGATAATATCGATGAGTTGGGTTTAATTTGTGAGCGAGAAAGACTTTGGTTTCATATAGACGCTGCGTATGCTGGCAGTGCATTAATTTGTCCTGAATTTAAACACATTCTAAAAGGAATCGAGGTATTTGTATTGTCAAATTTTAGATTTTTTTGTTCTGTAGCACTTTGCAAATACCAGTTTTATTACAGTTTTTAAATCTGTAATTCTAATCAATTTACAATTTATTTGTATGAATAAACTTTTTCAATAAGTCGGCCTAATTTATGAATTTTGACTTAAAAATAATGACACGTGATGGTTTAGTATTTAGTAGTATTACTTATTAAAAATTTACTATGAATATTTATTTCTTAGTGTGAATAGTAATAAATTTTATTAATCAATTATCTGTTATTATTTCATATTATTATGTTTCAGCATGCAACATCTTTTAATATGAATCCTAACAAATGGATGTTAGTCAATCATGATTGCTCTACTATGTGGTATGTAATAAAATACACACCTCTATAATAACAATAATGTAATAAATGCACACCTTTATAATACAAACAATAACTTAATAAAATATGTGAATAATATCCCGACGGTACTTTTTAGCTAAATAAGCTTTTTTATGCCAATAAAAAGAAAATGTCACATTGCTTAAATTTCAAAATTAAAAACTTTATTTATCATTATGTATATTTTGTATGTTCTGTATATTCTGTATGTTTTTCTGGATATTATTCTGTGTAGGGTTAGGGATAGAAAAGTTTTAACCAGAGCATTGACAGTAGATCCACTCTATCTACAACATTGTCATTCAGGTAATAATCTTATTTTAATCTTAAATAAGCAATTAAATAAATAAATACAATGCAGGTAATGTCTTATTTATAGTTTAATAAATAATGAAATAAATAAAGAATTGTTTTATCACTAACAAAAATTCAGTAGAAAAAGGATTTAGCTTTTGAGAATAAAATTACGTTATATATTCAGTTTTGTTACTTATAAGATCACATGGATTGTTAATTTTAACAATCGTTTTTATTTATTTAAAGAGACAGACAACCTATATAAACTAAAAATAATAAATTGAAGTTAAAATGGCAATTTACATTTATAAATTATAAATCTTTGCTTTCATTAAATTGATCTACATAAGATACACTTTATTAGTTAAAGTTTTATTGGTTTACAGCCAAATAAATTAGATTTTTATTTAATTACCGATTATATTTATTAGTCAACATTAATTTTTTTGATGTAAAATACCTTTTTAAACTTTTGCAATCAGGAGATATGGATTGTTTTGGTAAGTTATGTTTAATAGACAACAAAATGATGAAGAATTTCTTGCGTGTGACATATTAAAATAATATTCTAATGAATTATAACTTATGAATCATATTCGTTATTCTGTCAAACCGTATAAAATTAAGGGTACTCTCTTGTTATGAACGCAAATGATTGATCACTGAAAGTTTACAATTAGATTGAATTATTTAAGGGTTACATAAGGTCATATTTAATTGTAGTTGATTTGATTTGATTATGTAGGGTTACATAGGGTTATATTTCGTTATATATTTTGTTATATAATGTTATATTTGGTTATATAGAGCTATATTTGATTATTTTTGTTATATTTTGTTATGGTTTTTATATGCTTATTTTTCCCTATATTGTATTATTTTCAGTTTTATAAATTTTGTTGTTGCCTTCAACGTGTTATACATTTATTTTTTTATTGTTTTAAGAATTTAAATTTGCGTTTAAACTTTTATGCCATACGATTGCTTAAAATTCAAAGATTAGATTAATTTGAATTTATAATATTATATTGATAACTGTTCTATATTATGGAATTGTATATAGTTAAAAAAGCAGTGAATTAATCTGTACAGTTTGGAAACATATTAATATAGCTCTTGCAGCTTTCTTTAAAAAGGTGTTTGATTTTGAATTTGACATAACATAATTTCCCACGTGTACATATATACATTTTTGTAATTATATATGCAATCGCTTCTTTAATCTTAGCTTAGTTGTTTTTTAACTTCACATCAGCACAAAAAATCTTTCTATCCATCTCATAGCCGTATTAGTGTGTAGAATTTGTAAAACTCGTCAGAAAATAACAATTATGCTTTCATTATATTCCATTGATAAACTAGGAATATTTTCTTGTTTATTTCAGATAAGGCTGTTGATTTTAGAGTAAGTTGCTTTTCGTTTACTACATCATGACGCTAATTTGTCAGTAATGTATTTTAATACATATTATTTTTATTTTTATGATTTGGAAATAAAAAATTAATTATAATTCTAGTGATAATAATGACATTGATGATGAATAATAATAAAATGATAAAATGATATTGACCAAGACGATGATAACCATGATAATAATAATGATGATGACGACTTTGATAATGATGATGATGATGCTATATATCTTTATACTATCTATATTTATATTTGGGTTTTTCAGCACTGGGGAATTCCATTGAGTCGTCGATTCAGAGCGCTAAAGCTTTGGTTTGTTATTCGTTCATACGGACTAGAAGGTCTACAGCGGTATATTAGACTCGTATGTATATATAACAGATTATCTTATTTGTTTGTAAATATAACAGATTATCTTATTTGTATGTATATATAATTGATTATCTTATTTGTACGTATATATAACAGATTATCTTATTTGTACGTATATATAACAGATTATCTTATTTGTATGTATATATAATTGATTATCTTATTTGTACGTATATATAACAGATTATCTTATTTGTACGTATATATAACAGATTATCTTATTTGTATGTATATATAATTGATTATCTTATTTGTACGTATATATAACAGATTATCTTATTTCTATGTTCAACAACATACATTCAACAGATAATAATAAATATATACAAAAATTAAAATACAACAGCTGGTATGTGACACTATATGCAACACAGTTAATCTTATTTGTATGGACAACACATTTAATCTAAACTGTATGTTTAACATATAACTGTATGTATACATATAACATACAAACAAATTTATTGTATGTATAAATTAATTGTATACCAGATTATTTAAATTACATGTATACCAGAGAGTCTAAATTGTGTATATAACAGATCATCTTAATTGTATGTATAACAGATTGTATGTATAACATGTCCATTTTTCCGATACGAAAACAACAACAATAAACAAAACACACTAGACTAACTAGATATAATATAAACAATGAACTACAAGTACAAGACTAATCTGTTTTCTGTACTGCGTTTCATGCAGCATTGTAGACTGGCCAAACTGTTTGAGTCTAAAGTGAGATCAGACGCAAGATTTGAAGTGAAAGGAAATGTTACGATGGGTCTAGTTTGCTTTAGACTTAAGGTACTTTCTGTCTTAGACTTTAAATAAATAAATAAGAAGTATGATTTAATTTAATAAGAGTACTATTTAATAAGAGCACTATTTAATAAAAGTACTATTTAATAAGAGTACTATTTAATAAGAGTACTATTTAATAAGAGTACTATTTAATAAGAGTACTATTTAATAAGAGTACTATTTAAAAAGAGTACTATTTAATAAGAGTACTATTTAATAAGAGTACTATTTAATAAGAGTACTATTTAATATTTCAACTTTTTCAGAGTTGGGTAATACTTTTTCCAAAACGCCAGTGTCCTCAAATGAAGTACCTCATATTTAATCTTTATTTCAAAGAGATTCATCATATTTATTTTTATTTGATGTCTAGTTCTTGATTTTATAATAATTCAATCATAATTGTTTTATTCCAGGGTCCCAACTATCACACTCAGATGTTATTGAGAGCGATCAATATATCCGCTCAACTGTACATGGTGCCAGCGATCATAGAAGATGATTATGTCATAAGATTTGCTGTATGTCATCAGCATGCCAGAGATGAAGACATGGAATGGGCATGGGATGTAAGACATCAATTTATTTTAGAAACTTTTAGAAAAAAATACAGTCATTTTGTCATAACCTAGACCTTGACCTGTATTGTTAGTGCAAATTTAAAATAATTAATAATAATTTCATGGTATTACTAAAGGATACACAGTAGCGAGTTAATTTTTTTAACTTTATTAATATTGTCTAATAGTAAATCATTTATTAATATTGATAATATTTATATGTAATTCTATTCTTAATATTAATATCTAATATTAATATTTTTTCTTCTATTTCTTATTATTATAAATATTTTTTTAGAATTCTCTAATAGTGTATCCTCCATCAATATAACATAAACAATAAACGATTATTTTTACTAATGATATTCTTATCCACCCTCCTATCTTTAAGGTCATTGCCAACACCGCGACCTTGATAGACAAAGTCTCCGCTGAGTCCAGCATTGAAGACAAGAACGAGGCGCTGGAAGCCGTTCACAAGATCCAGTCTTTTGATGACACCTCAGAGGACCTCAACCTCTCCAACTCAGACATTTCCTACGGGTCCCCTCCGGACCCCACCTGCTTCCCCAGCACCCTCCAGGACCTCCACGAGGAGGTCTTCCTCTACGACGACCACATCCCATCAGTCCCTTCCAACATCCCGAATATAGTCACGCGAAAATCTGGAAGTCCGGGTATTTCCGATTCTGTTATTCGACGTAATCGTCTACTGAGGATGATCAGTGAGCCGAAGTGCTATAACCCGAGGTTGCTGAAGTCAGTGAGTATAGATGAGAGGGTGAGGGAGAGGATACGCTCCAGGGGGGACTGCGATGAGGATGAAGTGGATATCTTGTCTATGTCAGCTGGGAGGGATTTTCCTTTTAACTGCTGTAGGGATCTGGAAAAGATTTCTGGTGGTGTTGCTACGTTTGGAGTTGCAAGAAGGAGATCTAAGAATGACTCTATACATGAGGTGGGGGAGGGTTGTGAGGAAGATTTGGATGTGTTGCCACTGTGTAATGGGAAGAAAAAGCACGAAGAAGATGAGAAGAATGGGGATGTAGAGAAGTTATCACTTTGTAATGGTAAAGGAAAGCACGAAGCTGCAGTACGTTGAAATGTTTGAGATGTTTAGTCTTTGCTCGTTTAATTTATATTATTTATTGTTGCCAGATGTTGATGGGTTAGATTTCAAAAAGTTTCAACAATGTTATGAGACTTTTGATTAGTCAGTAGATTACACTGGGCAAAAAGTATTTTCCCCCTGATATGAAATCATGTGTTCTTTATTAATTCTGACCTGCTGATTCCAAAACTGAAATCAGAAT
>JAQIXG010001597.1:0-21180 GCA_034700105.1 Oconnorella tubifera
ATCTGTACATATGTCTGGCATCTGTACATATGTATAAAGTTAGTATATATATCTTGAATTTGTAAGTTTATATAGAATCTGCACATATGTATAGAATCTGTACATATATAGAGAATCTGTACATATGTACAGAATCTATATTTATTTATAGAATCTGTCCATATGTATAGCATCTCTACATATGTACAGAATCCGTATTTTCACTCCTTTTCGATAGATCTATTAATTAATCCACTGCGAATTATTTCAGGGAATGGTTGAAGAATTTGAAAGATGGATGAAATTTTACGGCAAAGGCAGCGGAAGCTATTTACTTGAGAAAGGAAACTTCCTTGATGAGAAATATAAAGAAACGATCAATTCGTCCACTATTATATTTGTCAATAACTTTGCGTTTGGTCCACACGTTGATCATCAGGTTTAAAGTCGAGATTTTATTCTTTTCTAAACTCAGATTCTAGGTTTTTATCTAGTAATATAATATTATAATATAAATAAATTGTAACTTTGCAAGAAGTAATGATATATCAAAACAATCTTTCATCAAATTTGATATAGAGATGAAACTTGATGTGTTTTTCATTAACAGTTTCGAAGTGACTGTTTTTGATTGAGTGTTTATTGTTGATTGTTTTTCATTGACTATTTGACCATTGATTTTCCCATTGACTGGTTCCCATTGTCTGTTTTTCATTGACCGTTTAACCATTGACTTTCTCGTTGACCGCTTCAAATTGTCTTTTGCAGTTAGATGATTAATATTTGTTGACATTTTTTTTCATGATTTTTGTTCGTGATTCTAATGAATTTCAGCTGAAGCTGCGTTTTGCTAATTTAAAAGACGGAGCGAAGATAGTTTCATCTAGAACATTCTGTCCTCTGACTTTTAATATCTCTGAGAGAAATCTAAGCGGTAGGATGATTAGTAGTATGATTGATTAGTAGCTATTAGTTATAGTAGTAGATGAATGATTAGTAGCTGATTTATACGTGTCCAGATATAGGTGCCATTATGTCAGTGACTGAACTGTCACCATTAAAAGGTTATTGCAGTTTTCATTTTTCAAATATTATAATAATTAATTAATTCAAATTAATATACTTTTGTGGACCATATACAAAATGTAGATAAGATATGCATAGGATATTGAAGATGTCTGTTTATATATATATATACTTTATCTTGAGACTATTTCAAATATTCTGATGAAATAAAATTGGTACCCCCCACAAAATGGCCCCAAATACATTCACCCGACAAAACGTCCCCAGTTAATTCATTTAATAACCCCAACTAACTCTAAACTTAACCCAAACCCTAGAACTAACCCTTGCTTGAATCATAAACCATAACCCTAAAATCCTAACCCTAACCCTAAGAATTAACAGTTGGGGCCCATTTGTCGGGGCCATTTTGTCGGGTCATGAATGAAAAGTAATGCTGATTTATACGTGTCCAGATATAGGTGCCATTATGTCAGTGACTGAACTGTCACCATTAAAAGGTCCTGTGTCATGGACGGGTAAAGCGGTCAACTACTATCTGCATATCATTGACCGAACTTCGGTTAGTTCATATCTGTTTCATGACAGGTTTTTAGGTTCAAACTCCGGAAAGCTCACTATTTCTCTAACTCGCTGCACCCTTTAGTAAGACGCTTATATTGACAGTTATTCTGAGACGTCGTTCGTATGAAATGGTAATCCAGACGTTAAACTTAAACTTAATTCTCAGTAAATGGTTTCGATTCTTGTGTGTGATTGAAAATGAAAGATGAGAGATTCAAGTTGATAGATTTATTTCAAGTAAACTAAATAAATATGTATGAGAGCCTTTTTGTGCTGATGTGACGTCGAGGAATAAAGAAGATAAAGTGCTAATGGCATTATTGCATAACTAGGATGACAAGAACAGTTATAGTTACCATAGTTATATAGTTATAATTACTGTGTATTCTGTTTTCAGCTCGAAGCTTATTTTACAAGGCAAAAGAATCATAAATTAAAGGTAACCAGTCTTATTCTTTTATTTTTTGTTATTTTAAAAAATGATTCACTAATCTGCCAATATAGTATTTGTCAGTACATTTGACTCATTGTATTGTAAATAGCATCTTGAATGGTAAGAATCAATGTTACTTACTTAATTCTATCGATTGGTTGAACTTATTGAAATTGTTTTATAATAACTTTGCGAGTGTTGCTGTATTGAGTTAATTTGCAAAATCTGTTTTTACGATTTAAAAACGTAGTTGTAGTAAATTAGAAATTGCATTTTTATTCAATTAGGATGCTGGGTCATCGCGCTTTAAGAATGTCAGTCATCTTAGAGTCACTAGAGTATTTCAGGTAGAGGCATTTTTTAGTCAAATAATTTATACGATTACAATTTGTAAGATTCTCCTATACTTGTAATATTTTTGTTATTTGTGATATTGTCGATATGACTTTTTTATATTTCTTATGGATATTTAAAATAATTGATACAATTCAACATTTATACTTAAAGATATATAAATGAAGATATAAGATGTTCAGCCATTACTTTGTAACGGACTTAGTTACTGATGACTCTGTAAGTTATCTGATGACTTTTTGATGAGTTTTCTAACGACTTAGTAAGTCATCAAATCAGTTACCAAGTCATCAATTAGTATGCGATGACTTAGTAGCTAATCACTTCTAAGTTATCAGATAACTTACTAAGTCATCGCTTAGTAAGTGATCAGTCACTTAGTTCATCACCTATTAAGTGATTGATGACTTGCTAAGTGATCAGTTTCCAAACTTGCGTCATCTAGGGCAACGTAAGGTTGAGTTCAAAAGAGAACGCTCATCGTAAAAGAAGTCGTACGCGCAAGAATTCCAGTCTAACCGCCGCGCGTGTGCTTAATTTTGCCGTCGACGCGAAAAAGAATGAAGCGGTAGCGCGGAAGACTGATTTACCGCGAGCCAGGAGGTCTAGGGTTCAGATCCGGGTGAGAGCAAAAGCCTTGGAGAATCATACTGACGAGGTATGTGTCGTTTCTTCTTCGCTTTTGTAAACAAAAAAAGTCTTTTTTAATAAAAAAAATTTTTTTTATAAGTTTTTATAATACAATTACATTGTATTAGTGTTATTGCCTATTGATTCTATTGCCACTTCGCAAAATGCAGCTCTCTATGAAACCCCTGATCTGTGGGCATCACGCCGTATAATTTATTTCTTGCATTTTGCGTTTAGATTTTAATATATTCTAATTTTGTGCCGACTGGTATTTGAACCTATGATCTTCTGATTAAAAGAAAAACTCTCTAGCGATTGAACTAATTAATCGCAATGACTCGATGATTTTAGCTTATTGCAATTTGTTGTGTTCAGAAATGAACCGATGTTCAATAGAAAGTCTAAGAATTGATGCTTAGTTTTAATATTTATCGTTTCTAGTCGTGTGACGAGTCGGACTCTGCAGACGTACCGTTGACGAGAGAAAGAAGTAGTAGCAAGACAAAGACCAAATATTACAGTACGTTATGCATTTCTTTCTTACATATTACACATTCTTTTTCCATATTCTTACATCTAACATATTTCTTACATGTTACATATCTTGAGATATTATAATAAGAAGTAGGTAAATAAATGTCAGAGTCTTGAGTGCCTGTCATTTGATGTGCTTGTGACATGTCAATAAATAGCTAATAACTCGTGTGATATCCAGCAATAGGCATTGTTTGCAATATGTTAATAAGCATACGAATTAGGAGTGCATTTTATCAAGTATATTTTGTACTGCTTACTTTGCCATACTGTGCTAAATTCGCACACAGAAACATTACATTTGGAAAGATGAGAGAAAGGGACATTTTTAGGCTTGTCAGATTATTGATAAAAGAATGACAAATTCATGAAATCATTGATAAAGTTATTCGTGATAGGCAAACGGTGTAAGGCGGTGCCAGCAAAGATGAAAATAAAGATGCCGGCGTCATTTGCTGATGGTCTGGATTTCTTTCATCAGCAAATCGTTTATATTACGTCAAAAGAAGGTTAATTGTGTAGAATGCTTTAATATTATGTGCATAGTAGGGTAGATATTATTAGAGTAGCTGAAATTTCGGGTGATAAATTGTTAATAGACGTAGTGCCTTAGGACAAAAGTCTGTAAACAAGTGGTTGCAGAATTGTCAGGGGTTGAGTCCAGGTTTTTTTAGGAGACTGTTTGCAAGTTTTATTATTTTGCTATTGTTTCATGTGTATACTTTATTATCTTTTGACAACATGTATTTTTTAAGTAAGGCTTACATATTATTTATAAACAAATTAATTTAGTGTTATTTTGTATTTTACATTTCAGGCTATAATTCTACTGAGGCCTTTAATGACAAAATGATGAATGAATGTCTACGTAATTTTTCATTTCCTCCTAAAATAAACCACCTCCGTCATTACAGCGACATCGGCTCAGAGTCGCCTATGAGCGATGCCACTTTAATGGCAGCCTCTCCTCTCTCCGTCCGCGATAACGACATCGACGATCACCCGCCAATCAAACCTATAACTCCTCCTCTTATTACGAAACCAACCCCGCCTCTTTTGGCTTCTCGCCAGCGTCGACCGAAGCGGTCGCTGTTTGAAAGTTTGGCGAATGGCTCGACGCATAATTTACCGTGTCATATTCATCAACCGCGCGCTCATGTCATTCCGCCTATTTCTATATCATTACCTCGGACTGTGACGTCATCAGTTGATGTTAGGTTATCGAATCCCTCGAGTAATGTTTCAAATAAAATTTCGGTATCTAGTGTAAGTGCAGATGTGACATTGTCATGTAATGATACGTTTGTAAAAGATGATGGTATATTGAGTAGCATCTATGCATCATCTGATATGGTGTCGTCAAGTAGCGATGTCGCTTCAGTTGATGGCATCGCAAAGATGAATATTGATGAAATTCGTTTTGATAAGAAGTCTGTTGATATATTGACACACAAACCTCCTGTTGACTCTTGCAATTCTCAGAATTTAATACATAATGATAAATCTGAAAATAGTACCACATTAGATTCTATTAAATATACGACATTATCAAATTCAACTAGGCGTGCAAATCCACTGCCTACTTTCAATGTTAGGTCTGTTGTTCCGCCGGAGACATTCGAGCGATTAAAAAAAGACTTACAGTCTATTCCGATATCGTTAACTCGAAGTGCCGCTGTGACACCTTTTACGGTAGCGGAGGATGTGCCTATTTTGGCACCTCGTTCATTTGGTGCTGGGTGTCCAGTGGTGATAGATACGCCGAATGATGGAGTTAATTTTTTGGCGAGAGATTTAAATACGATTTCTAGAATTGCTGTGCCTCAGAATGGATACACGACGTCTAAGATAAGTCCTAGTCATGTCAGTAATCAAATTAGTCCAATTTTTGATCAAAATATTTCTCAAGTTAGTCCTTTTAAGGCTCAAGTAAGTCCAGTTGGAATGCGAATTAGTCCTAGTCATGCCAGTAGTCAAATAACTCAAATTTCTTCACATATAAATGTATTAACTACCAATGTAAGTACTTCTGTTGCTCAAATTAGTCCTATTTCTTCACAACATTCGAGTTTGGCTAGGACAACAATATCAAATATTTCCAGTGGTTACTTATACCAATCTAATGGTTTGTTATTCAATAGTCATTTGTCCTGTGCGGATACTGCTGGTAGCCTTAATTTAAATCATTATCAATCAGTTGACTGTTTACGATCTGGTCTTTCATGTCAGATGGTCACTTCTGATAAGAATCCGTCAAGAAACTCATTAGCTTACCAGCAGTCAAGGCCATTTATTTCAGATAAATATTACTCAGCTGTATCCCAGGCATGCAGTCAAGGTATCGGTGATAGAAATTTGTCAGACAGTTATGACTGTAATACTTTTGCAATACCACATTTTAGCCCTGGGATGTACACTGACAAATATACTGAAAATAAAAGTCAGCCTAATACACTGTTGCATGATTACATTAGTACTAACAAGTCACCAAGCAATCAACAATCTACTACTATTTCACCGCGTTATAATCAAAATAATCAAAATACTCTTATGTCTGGTTATCAGCAATGCAGCCCAAACGTGCCAATATCTGGACATCATCAGGTAATCACTAATACTTCTCCCAAATATGATCAGTTAAACTGCGGTTCAGTCTCCCCAGGTCATTTGTTTCTCAATTCACCTCACCTGTCTCAGTCAATTAGTATTCCAACATCAAGTTCTTATTTAGTAAATAATAGTGACAGAAGAGTTCATTTAAATGACATTACGACATCAACTATGGTGTATCCTCTGAACTTTAAAATGATGTCACCGAACAGGCTTTGTCATTTAAATGCAGTTTCAACTGTTGCACATATGTTACAAAATGGTAATGATGTTGCACTTGCCAGGAATCCAATCTGTAATACTTCAGTGTTAATGGCAGCACCTCAGTTAAATTATTCTAACTCAGTACCTCCACTGCAGTTGTTTTCTGATCGTAATGACTTTTCACATAGCCAGCATCAGCTTGAGGCTAATTCTATAGCTGCACAGCAGTATCGATTATCTGCCAATGTAATGTCATCTGCTAGTACTCTTGTGTGCAACAGTATGATCTCATCTTCCAGCAATGTTATATTATCTGCTAATGTCATGTCGCATGGAAAACATTTGCTCAACTATAATACCACACCATTTGACCAATATGCACTTGGTAATAATACATTGCTACATGATCAGCTTCGGTTAAGTCAATACCAGCCTCTATCCAATCAACAGGAGAGTTGCGATAATTTATTATTGCAATTAAGACAATCTGATGTAACTATTCCATCAGTTAATTATATCAATTCGTGCACTGTTGAATCGCTAGCTAGTAACTACGCCTTATCGAGCTATGTATCATCAATAAATCAGGTAACTGGTAATTCAATTTATGCCGAATTGCCTTCAGGCACATTTAAATCTACTGATAGTTTATCGAGTAATTTTTTAAACGTTAAGTCAATGAATAATGGACACTTAAATGCTGATTATCGATTAAATGATAATTTATTGCAAGATTGTCAAAATTATTCAAATACTGCAAATATATTTAATAAATCAAAGTGTGGATTGCCATCTACTGCATACAGTCAACACATTGCTGATGTTTGCCACAATAAGAATAATGAACAGAACACTTTCGTAAATAGTCAACAAAATGGATCGGTATCTAGTGAAGTCAATGGTCAGAATTGCTACAGTACAAATGTAGAGCCAATAACTGGTGCAAAGTTATTGGGCCCTGCGTCGTTAGGTCATGAAATGTCATTAGGAAATAGAGCATCTTCAAACTGTGAAGCTCCAAAATGCCATAAGTCGGCAAGCTTTCAAGCATCTGTTAGTAACACGGCAATATTGACCTGTAATGCTTCTTCTGGCAACTCTATATCAAATGTTTCATCAGATTACTTGCATGAGGGGTGCGATATTAATCCATTCATTTCAATGTCCCGCTGCTCAACCAATGTCAAATACTCAGATGACAACTTATTAACAGCTGTCAATCGTAATCCTGATTCTATGCTCACTGATGCTGTCTTTAGAAATTCAGCCCAATTTTTGCAAGATAGTGTGCTATGTAAAACTGATACAGTGGAGTCTCGGAATAGGACTGTTGAGGTGCGGCGATTGCAGTGTAATGAAGATGAAGAAGTACCTAGTGCTCTTCTTCAGCTTATGGGTTTGTAATCCTTTTAATATTTGATTTTTGCTTTTATTTTCATGTGTCACTGCAGTGTTTCATCATGGTTCGTAATTGTGATATCAGTGGGTATTCTTTTAATGAAGAAAACTTAGCCATATCTATAAGTAAATCTTCGCATGTGAACATATCTTTAAGCATGTCTTTGCATGTGGCCATTAATAATAAAGTTTCTTTATTTGCATTTTTCTCCATTAGATTCCTTTAAACAGCAGTACATGCAGTTTTTACGTCGAATGAAATCCGATGAATATGCCAAGCAGCTCAAATCACAGATTGAAGAAGAAAAAGTATGTACACAAGTGCCTTTATATTGTCATCTTTATTTTTGATTAATTTTAAATAAATTGATTTTTGCATAAAATCTTTCAAATGCATGCTGTGTGCAAAAGATTTTATTATACATTATGAAGATTATGGGCAAAAGATTTTATGCCCATAATCTGTTATTGTAAATTGTAATTTCTTCTCATTTCAGACTAGAAATGAAAGCCTCAAAAGTACTGCGTCTAATTTGACAAAGCAAATTAGCAGACTAGAGCGCGAGGGAGTGAGCTATATGAAGAAATACATGTCAAAGGTCAGTGACACTGTTTCAACATACTATTGATACTGTGCAATTATCACTAATTGATTTCCCGGATAAATGGTTTCCTCTCTCAGTTGATGGTTGTCCTCACTGCTTTGGGTGAAGCAATTGAGGTCTTTCCTGATACTGAGGGACGTTGGGACATTGTCGCGCCACGGTTAAACAGATGTTAAATTTTAAGATTGCAGTTCATATCATTCATTTTAATTAAACTTCATCTTATACTTAATATTTTATTGTTATATTTTGTAGAATATGCAGCTTCCATCACCGCAGATAAAAGCTAATAACGATCCTAATGCTATCAAAGCCTCTCGCAAATACTCACAAATTCATTTTGTCAGTAATACGGAGAGCAAATCTGCAGAATCAAAGCGTTATGCCACGCCAGTTAATGATATGACGCCACTGATTGGGGCTAGCGATACATCTAGTTTATCTGAGGGTAAATCTGCAGGATCATCAGGTGGTAAAAATAGGCGATCTCCTTGTATAACGCCTAGATGTTCAAATGAAACTGTGCACTTAAGTGAATCGCAAGCTGATTCGATGAACTTCTCTTCGATTAGAGAAGATTTAGAAACGGCTTTCATAACATCTGATTTTGCTTATGGCGATTCTTTTAGACGTGATAATTCTATACAGCGCTGTACGCCAGATAGTTTGATAGCGATAAATCGAGAGTCAAATTATACTACGCCATCATTTGTATCATTTGATGATGATACATCGATCAAAACTCATGATCAATGTATCGTGATTAACAATACAAATTCGATGATGCAATTTGATGAAGATTTAATAGAGAATAAAAATGAAAGATCAAATCGTTTAGACGGTGCATCAGATATCCAGAAAAATGATTCCTTTAGTTTAACAAGACATGCCGCGGTGGAGGAAACTTTAAAACCTAAGCGTAATTCGCTAGCGATTGAAGATGTATCTTTTAAGTCAGACAGTAGTTACGCTTCCGCGCTCGATATCGATTCAAATTGTTCTAGTTTTAGCATTGCTGTTGAAACTAGTGACGTTTTAAATCGCGCTATTATCGATTCCGTTGTGGATGAATCTAACTGCGTGCTGATTGATTCAGTTATGCCAACACTATTTTGTGGGTTGCCTTCATACGTTGAGCCTCTGCGAGATCGATCAAGTGTCACATCTAAGGCGTGTTATTTGTCACCACAACTTGGTGATGATCCTGACATGCCGATGTTATCGCCTGAGTTTGCCAGTGTGGCGATGTGTTCGCCGTTAATCGATATATTGCATCCTGAGCTAAATCCTGAGGTCGATATTCGAGCAAATAAAAATCAGCTTGCTCCGAAAGTTTCATTAAAAGATACTGAGATTTCTGGAATGGGCTTAAGGATCACATCCGGGGTTATAAGTATTCCCGTTCGACTCTCACTGAGCGAAATCAAGAGAAAACCGAAAAGGAATATGATGAGTGATGATGATAGTTTTATAACGGGAAATATATCGGTTAGTAGTATCAATTGTGAACAACTTTCAAAGAAATGTTTAGAAGATCTCACAAGTCCAGGTTTGAATGTGGCACAATTAGCATCATTGAATGATATCAATGATTGTTGTATATTAGACGATGAGATTATAAATTCTAGTCATTCTAAAAACTGTGATATATTAAAAACCTCAGTTAAGAAACGTGTATCAGCTTCTAATTCAAAGGTAAGTCTTCCTAGGGAAATGCTCCTCAATGAAATTCCCATATCTGGATCTTCTACAACATTGTTTGATTCCGCTTGCATGGATCTCGAGCACCGGATTCCGTGTAATCAAATTAATACGTCTTATATTTCATCGCCTTTGGACCATACCCGCATTGGTTTCTGGGATAACTCTGCTACACCTCATGGAGATAAGTTATCACGTAGCTACTCAGATGATCTTAAGACACCCGTAAACTCACCCCACTCGATTACAGAGAGGATTCTTTCCCAGAGGTCAACTTGCAAGAGATACGATGTTTTAAACACCCCGAGGTGTCAAATAACATCTGATATACCGGTGACACCTAGAACTTCAATCTTAGCACCACCGGAGATGTCATCAACAGAGCCAAACTCGTGTACTGATGAGCTGACATCTGGCACAGATGGTATGACTACGCCTTTAAGTAGTGTAGAGACGTTAGATAGGCATGAACTGACGATAACTAGAGAAATAAATGTTTTAGATAATTGTACATTAAATTCTCACGGACAGAATGGCTCGGATAATCTTGGTACGTCTGAAATTATTACGAGTAGTTTGGATACGCCTGATAAATACGGACTGACTTTGCGAAGGCAATCTACCGCGGAAAAACGGAATAATTTTAAAATGACACGAGGCGTTACTGATTCATATAAAATTACTCCAAATATGGGTTGTGATACACCAAGTAGGTGCATTTGGACTCCTTTTAAACAAGAAGCTACTGATGCTGTAAACGAAATTGCTTCCGGTGGGCATTCAGATTTGCCTTTCACTCGTGACATTTCATCAAGCAGACGAAATAGTTTAGAATATGAAACTACGCCTCAGAGAGAAAGCCGCGAGCCGACACGTATGACGATTGTCTACTCTCCAATCAGTCGAGCCAGCAGTGCTAGCAGTGAACGCGGCTCCGAAGACAAGCGACACTTTTCTCCAATCTCTTCCCCTCTCAGTTCCGCATCTTACGCTGAGCGTCTCATGCCCTCGACACTCTTTTCGGAGTCTCCGCCGGCGTGGTCACGCTTTGTTACGCCATGGGGAGCACGGGGTGTGGAGGGCTGGTGCGAGATGGGTAGACGGGAGAGCCCTTGGGGTGGTGTTGGCAGATCGGGCAAGAAGGGGCGTTTAGAAATGTTGAGAAATGGTTGGGAGAGGAGATCTGATAGTGCGTTGAGTCTGCCTGTGAAAGGGGATGGTTGGGATCAGGGGGAAAATGACCTGATGCCGGGGATTAGACCTCTTTCAGCAGTGGCTGGTGTCACGACTTCATCATCTATATTGGTGTCAGCGGTTGAATCTGGTGATACTGAAATGGTACCAGTTGTAGGAGATACAGGGTTAGAATCTCGAGTCGGTGATTCCATTTCAAATTTTGGCAGAGTATCGTCGGATGATTTTAGTTTGATGAATTCTAACAGTAATTATATTCCTGCTGTTGCACAGGGGTATGTTTCACCCGCAAATGATTCTGAAAAGAAATCCACTCCAGTTTTAAAAAGCGATTTTATTCCAGGTTCAGAACGGAATAGTAATTTTGATAGTAATGTAACTCCTGGTTTTGAAAGAAATACTGTTGCATCTGGAAATAATAGCAGTCTCATTTTAGGAAGAAACACTACTCCTGTGTATGAAAAGAACACCACTCCTATTTCTCAACCGAACACAACTCCTACATCTGAAATGAATTACGCTGAAAATCTCTCATCCAAAGTTTCACAAGATAATATCCTATCGTCTAATGAGAGTCATTACCTTTTAGAGAGAAATCGAAGCAGAAGATCTGCTGAGAAACTGTCTAGAAGTCGCTTTGATTCGATTCAATTTAATGGCACTCCAGATGATGACTGCAACTCTCCAGTACGTAAAATGAAGAAATTAAATAACGATGAGATGGGTGGGTTAGAGAGAGAGGATGAGGATGTAGAAGTAAATAATGCAGGTCAACCGAGATGGTCACATGATAATCTGACGACGTTTGCAGACATAGCCTGTATGGTGTCTGAGAATGCGAGAAATATTTCATCTGCTGGTAAGTCAAGTTTTGTTGTGTATATATTTTTATTTATAGTAACAATATGACTAACAGTTGCAATAAGGCTTGGCTATAAGTTTAATACACGTTCGTATACTGTTGTTTCGGCATTGTATTTTAAGAAGTAAATAGGGATAAATCAATATTTATCAGTGAACTTTGTAATACTCTGTGTTACATTTATTGTTGGTCATCTATAGGTCTTTCTTTGATACTCCTTGATACAATTTAAGTAATGCCAGTGTTGTTACAGCTCTTACAGCTTTACAGCTGTTACAGTTTTGCAGATCCATTTTAGGACTTTTATTTTAATTTGTGGCTACCAAATATTATATTTATAACCTAATCAATAACTGATACTAAATGTCTATTTTCATGCTCAATGTTATATTAACAGAGAAGTTAAGAAACAAATTTGTGTTTAATTCAATTATATTTCACTGTCATGTGATTATTAATGTTGTTTAATTACTGAATCATTATTAATAGCGTTGACATTTCACAATTATCAAATAACGTATTTAATGTTTTTACTTCAGATGAATACAATGCTCGAAGGACGTACGCCCATGAATCTTCAACCCCTGCTTCCCCTCCCTTGGTTTTACGCCACAGCCTCGTGGAGTCAACCAAGCACCTTGAGTCAAGAAGCGACTCACGGGACTCCGGTTTAGGTAAAGATTGCGAGACTGACAGCGAACGCAATGTAGTAGCAACGCTGCAACATTCTTGCAATGATAAGTACAACCACAGTAGTGCCTTATGCGATAACTTGTCTCCTTATGAAAAGATTGATTTAAAACGAAATGGCACTGCATTGCGCAATATGGAATCAGTAACTGATCAATCTCTACACGTTGATTCAGTTTGGAAGAACAATGGAATAAGTCCTGGATCGTACAAGGGTGGTATTGGAAGTCATAATATTCCTGCGGAAGAAAGTTCATTGCCAATACACAGTAATGGAACCCTTGTGGCATCATATGAAAGTCCAACATCTGTGATATGGGATGAACAGAGTAATGTTACTTCATCTCACCATCAATCTAGATCCTCCCCAAATATGAGCATCAGATCTGGACAGGGGGACATTGTCAGTGGGACCGTTGCTTCACGGTGTAGTCGAATTGCAAAGTGTTCAATGGTAGTTGAGGGTGAATCAAGCACAAGCATTTGGAGTGAGAAATGCAATGTGCAGAATAAACCTATTGCGGAAAGCACTGTCCGAAATCAGGCCGTTGTCAAAAGTCAGTCCGATGTTAGATCAATAGAAAGCAAAATTATAGCCTCATCGTCAACTACCAGTCCTCGTGCTAAACTATTGCATTATGATTCCTCTCTTCCAAGAGATAATCAATCGCATAATTGGGATAATGATAAAGGCCTTTCAGGTCAGGCCCATCCTGATGTCTCCCTTCAAACTTCTATTCCAGTTTCCTCAACTGAAACGTTATCTTCTTCTCAAAGAATCCAGTCAACAAGTTTCAACCATCCGCTATCTTCATATAACTCTAGAGAGTATAATTCCACTTCTTATAACATTGAAAGTCAAGATTTTCGCGAGATAGCTAAGAATAAGCTGTATGAAACTTCTCAGGAATTCAATGCACCGATGAAATCGTTTAACAGACCCTTATTACCATTACAGCGGTGCGGAAAATCTGTACAGAACCTGGAGATAAAAGCAGAAAACGCGCCTTTATTTAAAAGAAAACGTCCAACGCGTTCTTCCAATGCGCCTTCTTTAAATTCGTCATCCGAAATGGAAGATTCTTATAGACAAAATCTTGCAAACGTGCGATTATCTAATGATTTACCTACGCAGCAGTTTACACGACGCCAGTCTAATATTTTCTCTCATCATTTAGACATCTCCCAGCACAATGCAACAGACTATCACGCAAGTGGTCAAACTGAACGATTATTTCCAGATGTATCTGACTCTTCGTACTTAAGTAATCATTTAGATTCTTCTCTGAGTGAAAATACTTTGAGAAAAACACGAGACGATAATAATTCTCGCAGAAGAAAGACAAACCGACAAAACGAAGATTTTACTAGTGATTTACGAGACGAACATTTTCTGCGGCAATCTTCTAATAGCTCTTCTGATTTTGCCAATTATGATAATGGGATTTTTAATAGTTTTTCATGCGATAAGAATACTGGTGGAGTAGCGCAATATCCATTTAAGGATTTTCTCAAGAAGGCAGATTATTCTTCGCTTAGTTATGATGATAGAATTGTTCGTGATCCTGAATATACGGGTTTTAATCGATCAGGTATGCCACCGATGTTAAGGACTAATTTTCCGGACACTCATTGGTTAGACTTTGAACGTTCAGCGGGAAATAGTTTAAGAGAAGCTGATGGTTTTTACCACAGACCTACAGATAGATCAATAGGAAGGAATCCTATTGGTTATCCTCCATCTGACAATCATTTCTTAGGTCCACCCACTCGGGTTAACCCCTACGAAGGTCCTCCAGTGGTAGATCGCGGGGTTTTTCCATTGTTTGGAGATTTTGGATCGGAAATTCCGTCGGAGCAATTATCGTGTTCAAATTTGGGGCGTACGGATAGACCGTTTGGGTTCGGGGGTGAGAGGGGGGTGGGGAGGGGGATGGATGCATGGGGTAGCAGGGAGCCTGGGGGAGGGAGGGGTTATATGGGGCTGTTTCATCAACGGGGTCCTTCGGGACCAATTAGTGCTTATCATAGAGCATAGAGTCTATGAAATGGAATTTGATTAGTGGCTCTTTCATTATTTAGGTTTTCAAACAAATTTAGCGATTGTTGTATTTTTAAATTAAATAATTTATTTTGATCATGATATGCAGGCATTTATTAATGAGGTTATTTAATTGTATTAATTCAGAGAGTGACTATGAAGTTTACAATTATTTTAGTTCAGTATAGCAAGTTAAATGTTATTTAAAGGTGTCTAAAGTTTTATAGTTGAACAATTTCAAAAGTTTCACTGTAGTGTTGTGGCATTAAACGTATATTTGATATCGAGTTACATCTAGATTTGATTTGATCTCAGGTATCATTCACTTTCGTCATAGATCTCGGCTTCTGTCTTTCTGTGTCATTTTATAATAATTTTTTATTCATGTATAATAATTATGTAGTTAATTTTAGTCATGGGTTTTTAGAGAAGTGGTTATAGCACTGGATTCAGATGCAACATGTCCGGGTTTGAATCCAGGATGGTTCACTATTTCTCTAACTAGCTGCATTCTTTAGTAAGATGCTTAAATTGACAGCTATGTTAGACACGTCATTCAGAAGGTATTCCATGACGTTAAACTTTTCGTGACCAATTTCACTGTGCGTGTTTCATATCTTTTGATTTAACGATGAATTCTATTTCAATAGCATTATATCTATTTATAAGGGTGTTAATTATAATTAATTTTCTGTCAGGAATACCGCTACTTCTGCATGCAATATTTATATCGCTTTTAATTTATTATGCTATTGCATTTTTAACATTTAAATTCAACTTCGCAACTTTTGTATTTTTCTGTCAATAATTATTGGCTTTAAGTTTATATTTAAAGATTTATAGAACGTGAAGAGTGAGAATTTTCCATTTAATTGTTTCCAGTGTTTTTAATATAAGTGAAAGTATTAGATTTTTATTGAGATTGATTTATAGGATGATTTTTTAAGGCATAATGTCTGTAATAATAATATTGTTGTTTAAATCATACATATTAATAGAAGGCAATAAGTTTGCATCAGATTCATAAAATGCCAAAGTAGTTAGATCTCGGAACTTGGAACTGCCAGATTCTGGATTCAAGTCCTTAGTGGCTGGTGTATTTTCTTAGCTTTGCTGCACTCTTTAGTAATGCGCTTAGTTCTGCTGCTATTTATTTGACATTATTCGTTAATGCTAATTGGAATGTAGGGTTAGATTTCTAATTATTATTCTTCAATACTTTATAGTTTATCATGCAGATTGTAGATTAGCATAAAGATTTGTAGTTACTTTTGTAGTTTGTATTATATCATTATTGTGATGTGTAGTGTCATTTCATTTTACTGTGGTTATGAAAATCTGTTGAATACTTCTAGGCTCATAACGTATCATTCTTAAATCTTTTATTTATTGCACAGTGTTAAAAGTTACACGTTAATACTTGGTAACAAGTTTTAACGTGTTAATACTTTAACGTATTATACATGTTAATACATGGTAAGATGTCATGTTTTTGTGCTGACGTGGCATTAAGCAACGATTAGGTCAATTTACTCAGGATCGGACTCAATGTTTAATTTATGCGTCGCTTATATGTTATTCTTTCACATGTAGTGAACATTTATTTATATAAATTGTCATAAAACTAAACTTTCTATCACATAATAATATTATGTGATTGTTCTTTGCTTATCATTCGGGAATGTACATTGTTATACTGCGTTTAATGTTTTACCATGCATTTAATTGATTTTTAGCTGCAATAAATATAATTTTCTTATTGACGAACCATGATAATTATTTAAGTTAATTAAATGTGAAGTGTTCACTCATCACTCAGTTTTTGTAAATCTGGATATCATAATATGTCACTAAATATTTTTTTGTTGTGCTGATGTGACGTTAGATATCAGAATATGTTACTAAATACTTGTTTGTTGTGCTGATGTGATGATAAACAATAATTAAGCACAAAGTTACATTCTCTATATTAATATAAAGCGATTTTAACTTGGAATTATTCAGCACATGGTAATCAATAATGGTTTATTATTAATTTAAAATTTGAAGCCAGGATATTATACGTGAATACTGCAGCTAAAGAAAGATTGTCATTATAATTTACCATGTGCTATATCAAAATGGCAAAATTAATAAATAATTATTCATTTCTTAGTATTAAAAATCGGATACTTTCATCAGATGATTTACGCTTCATTTAATAGATTATTTGTGCTGATGTTGCGTTGAACAAAATCAAAACTAGATTCTTTGTTCCTCAGTTACGGTATCTATTGCATTTTTTATGTGTATATTTTTTATCGTGACCCGTCAAAAAGGCCCCGACAAATCGGCCCCTACCGTAGGATTAACATTAGAGTTAATTTTAGGGTTGAGATTTGAGTTAATTAGGGTTATGGTTATTAAGTGAATTGATATTAAGCCGTTTTGTCGGGGTACCGATTTTTATGCGTTATTGTATTAATTACTAAGTTATTATAACTCACTGCCGTATAATAATATAATTTTTACATTCAAATGAGTTGAACTTTTAGATAATTTTACTTTCTATATAATGCATTGTATAATACGGTATATAGTCTATATGTTTGCATAGTTAATATACATCCGTATACTGTATTTATTTAATGCAATGTCGGAGATTGTTGTATATTTTTTACTCAAAAATTGGTATTATTTTATGTCTGTATAGTTTGCATTGTATATACATATCATGTATATTATTAGAATTTAGATAGTTTGCTTTTGCTTTTATTTATTTATTATAAATCTACTCAAATTTTAATGCGGGAATAGCTAGAAAGACAGCTATTGTATTTATGAATGTTTAGACGAATATACTGTGTATACATTTTCTTGTGCATAATATTATCTTGCTGACTTTTTATGTTAGTCTTTTTGTGCTGATGTGACATTTAGCAACAAATAAAAGTAAATAGTCTAAAATGAGTTGTGTTGTCCCGTTAATTGCGTTTTAGTCTGCATCACCGCTTCATTTTTGTTGTCTAATTAAATTGTTTTTATTCAATTTCTTTTACTAAGGTATTTATTTAAGACTATTTATTATCTCTGTCACTTATTCCATTGTTTATTCGAATTACAGCTTTTGCAGTTTATCACTAATACGATTTCAGCATCCAGAATATTACACGTATGATATATTTTCTTTTTAATGTATATATTACTTTTATTCAAGTACAGGAAATAGGATCAAACTACATTTGGTCTTATAGCGTTCTTAATTCTGTTGAATCAACTGTCTATATTTGTAAAAAAATTTCTGTACGCTTTGTATAATAAAATGTATAAAATAAATATAAGTCAAATGAATGGGTTTGCAATTTTGTCTTTCATCTAGAGCTTAATTACAGCAGTTGACTTGAATTTAAATAGCGTTAGCATCAGCATTCGCCATCGTTCAAAATTGTTAACGTTATCGTTTAAAATTGTTGACAGGAACGCGGATTAGTATGCAAGTTAAAGTTAGCGTTAACTATAAGTATCATCACTATTATTATTAACTATAACTATACATATTTTATAGGTATCAACATATGTGGAAATTAGAGTGTAGAAATGAATGTAAAATAATTTGTCTATTTATTTAATTCACGAGTACATCAATTACTTTTCTGTGAATGCTGAGAATTTAATTTAATCAACCGACAACAACAGAATATTAAATGGCATATATTATGCTCATTGGATCAAATATTGTCTTCTAGACAAAAGAAATTGATTTCTGCTGGTTTCAAATCATCCTGTAGTGACGGTGTAATCGACAGGATTTGTTTTAGCAGATGGATAAATTATAATTATCAGCAAATGATTATAAATTATGATGAATACACAGTTTATTGACAAAACAAAAACAGTTAAAGACAGTTTAAACTCTACCCTCATTATGCATTTTATTCATTAGTTACTTTTTATTTATTATGAAATTACAGATAACTAGATTAGCAGTCAGCAATGGATGATATAATCAGTAGATGAAAATTGGTCCAACCATTCAATAGAGCATTAATTGAAGTCGGAAGAAAAAATTAGCTCCATCAGTAGACGGATGACGCAATCTTCTGATTCAAATAAAAAAAACATCTAGAAACGAAATCGTAGACATTATCCATAAAATAAATACATCAATTATTGAATTGTAGACTTTAGACAGACTCTTGAGACAAATGGATGCATAAGTAGATGTTATCATTATCACTTGACATCGACTTATCTTTCATTTATCCTACTTAACTTGACTTATCATTTAATATTGAAAAGTCACGTTAAGTTATATAAATCAAAGATAATTGCAGTTAAGTTGGATTAATAAAAGTTACTTATCAATTGACATCATCATTATCATTATTAATTGATATCATCAAATCATTATTATTATTATTATTAGCAGAGGAAATGAACTCTACCTTATTATGCATAATGTAAATAAAGGCTTCTGTTTGATTTTATTTTATTTTATTTTTCTCATAAAATCAGGAAAAATTAGGCAGACGAGGGAAAACCAACGTCAAATAAACGGTAAATAATCATCCATATCGTTATCTTTATTTAGATAATAAATATTTAGCTTTTTATTCATTTAATTTATCTATTTACAATGATGTTACTATTGTATTATAATAATTTTAGGTCTTTTTGGGTTATTTTGAATTTAATTTTCTTTTTTTTAATTAAAATGCATTTTTTTTATTTTGAATTTGTTCAATTAAATAATTTTTTTAAGCTAAAAAAAATTTGAGGGCATAAGAATATATATTCTTGGATTATTTTTTGTTATTTTATCAGACCAGGAAGTTGAATGATATTAGTCTATTAGATAAATATGAAAATTAACCAGGATGTATTGAAAATTAGATATGGTATAAGAATTAAATTTAAATAATTCAAAAGAAATGCATAAATTTAGATTTTATTTTAACAAATGTAAATGTTTATTTGTCTTACTTTAAATGTTTGCTTTATTTCTGAAGACTTTATATTATATTCGCAGAGTTGATTGGCAGTGTTTTAGCGACGCTAATTACATTAATTAGCATGTTATCAATTACACTAATTAGTATAATTAGCGTGATATAATAAGTTATGCTAACAAATGCTGTAATTTTTAGCAGTTAAATTAGAGCTGCAGTTATTTGGTTCAAGATTCAATTAAAAAAAATTCTGGTAAGTTTTTACTGAATTCTGCTGAAAATACTGTTATTTGTGTACATTTTTAAAGTTATGAAAAAGTTTAGGCGTTAAATTTGATACTTTTATGTTCAGATTTGAAGCTTTATAGTCTTGAAAGACAAAAATCTTTACTCTTTTGTTATCAAACATGTAAAATATTGTGTTAAATAAACTAACCCCATAAAAACAATGTTTTTATTATAAGTCATTCTTTTCTCATTCATAAATAAATAAATAAATTTTAGCATAATCAAGTCTGTGTGTGTATGTGTGTGTGGGTGAGTGAGTGTGTCAAAGTTAATTGTTGGTCACAACGAGTCTATGGACCAAGTTTCAGATCGATTGGATGAGGGGAAATGGGTTTGTGTTCAGACAATAGCTCAGACAGATAGACGGACAGACAGACAGACAGACAGAGAGAACAAGTTACGAAAGAGTTAAAAAAGCGATTTTTCATGTCATTGTGAAAAAATGTTAAATGAATTGCTTCGTAAATAAATTTCTAAATAATTTATGTCCATTATATAAAGGTTTGAATATTTTTCTAATTGTTTTCAATATTTTCTCAGATTTAAATATTTGATCAAAATCACATTTTTTATGCGTAAAACAATTAACATCCATTTACTGACTAATCCGCGAACTGAATGTATGTGATTTTGAGCTTTTACGAAAGTTGCATTTGTGCAATTTAAGGGGAACAGAAGTTGCAATATTTGATCATCTTGCTTTTATATTCTATGAATACTTTTACTGATATATGTTAAACAAAACTTAAGGAAGTTAAAATCTGATCAGTGTGAAAGCAGTTGTTAAAAATATAACTTTCTCTTGCTCTTTAATTTTCCTTTAGATGAAAAGAATTTTATTCTTACGATTTTAATTCATATTTACTGTGAGAAAAGTGTAAAAAAACGTTACATTTTTTGATGTAATGTTATGAAATCCATTGGAATTATAAATTATAATTGCCTTTTTTGCACGCAATTTGCTTTTATTCAATCGTGTTTGTTGTGTTTATAATATAAACGTATAGGAAACAAGTTTTTGTTTGCTTTTCATAAACGAGATTATAATGTTTCTGATTTTCAAGTGTTTGATAGATAATTCTACACGCCCAATTCACTAGGCGGCGTTACTAAATAGCTTACTTGTTTGTGCTGATGTG
>JAQIXG010001598.1:0-21172 GCA_034700105.1 Oconnorella tubifera
GGGGGTAGGGAGGGGGGGATAGGTAGACAGTTGGAAAGGGCGACGGTTTATAAGGATAGTTTTGTGGTGTCGCGCCGGTTTGAAGAGATGTCGAGAGACTGTCAGGACGCGCCGCCATTGCCACCGAAGAGAAAAAACGGTAGATTTTTTATTTTTACCGAAATTAACATTGTGATTTTAATTAATAAATGAATTAATTTTAATTCATCGTTTATAAGTTTATTGAATAATTGAGGTGTAGTTTTTATAGTGATTGAATGAGAATCGTAATTATTATCTACTAGTACTTTCTATTTATTAATTTGCTTTTATATGTAAATATTAATGAAAAAATCACTTCAAATATGCGTATTCCGATGTAACTTAGAACTGCATTGATAATATTGCGTAATAATTAAAAACTGATTATCTGCTATTAAAATACTAATCAAATTTTTTACAAAATCAGATAATAGAACTTTTACATTATAAACTGATTGAGGAAATTTTATGATAAATTCATTTTCTCAAAATCTAGACCAGGATGTTGAGAATAGATAAAATTTATAAGCTGAGTAATGCGGTCGGCGGAAGTTTTATCATTTTATCTTATAGGACGTGTAAAGTTGCGCTGAATTTATTTGACATGATTTAATAGTTACAAATGTTATCGCAAATTATACTTTTATGAATAGCTGTTATTTAATTATTTAGCAGTAGGTCTGTTTATTGGTTAATTATTTTATAGGTTACCATTATCTTTGTTTAATATTGACATATTTATTTATTTAACTTTTGTTTAATTTTAAATTAGACTCAATTTTAGCGTTGATTTAACTCAATGCTTCTTTGTTAACGTTTTCTTTAGTTAAATCTTAACTTTATTTTTGTTAAATTTTCTAAGTTATTATGAACTTAGATATTAAAGTAATATTAACTATTTCTCATATTAACTATTTCGTTTGAATTTCAGCAAACTTTAACAAGTTAAGTTTAACTTTGAATGATAAGTAAATTTAAAGTTAGACTTTGTTTAGTATAACTTTAAATTAGACTGATGCTGACTTATATTTAATATTTAAAATGATCTTTGCATTTAATTTAACTTTAAATAATAAAGTGATATTTCTAATCTTAGGTATTCCTTATAAGTTGCTATAAGCAAGTTTAATGTTAATTTTAATGAACTAAATAACAAGATAACGTTAAGTTTAATTGAATGTTTCAGTTGACGCGTATATGCAAGTATTCGGTGAGTATTCAGGACCTAAAACAAGCGACTTCTCGCGTCATTCGATCTCTTTCTATCACAGCAAGTGGTTGCAACACAATCTGGAACTGTTCAACTTGAATCCGCGGATATCTGGTGTCGCTTCAGATCGCAGTTCTGATCTCTACTCTGAAAATAGCGCTAGTTCAAATGACGATGCACCCAACGCAGTAGTTCCTGTCTTGCCTCCTAAACAGTCTAAGGTTTGAATGCAATCAGTGGGTTTTGGGTTCAATTCTTGTTTAAGTTTAAGTTTATAGTTTAGTCAAAATGAAGTTTTGGTATTGGATTTTATAGTGTAATTTAAACAAATAAATATTTAATATTAACCAGAATTAACATTAACTTATGTTAAAGTAATAATGGTATGGTGTTGATTCATTTTTGGTATTTTTAATTGCAAAGAAATATAATTTTTCTTTAAGTTTAATTAAATGTATGTCCTATAGCTACTAGTAATGATTTATAACTATCTATTAACTACAAAATAATATTGTTTATATATATGTTATGACTACTACATTACGTTTAATGCGTTTTATTAGTTATAAACATCTAGTAAAGATATTTAGAAAACAACTTGTAATTCTTATGGACAACTAACATTGTTAACAACAAAAGCAATTGTTTTGTTTCTTATGTTTGCTTTCTGTTGCAATATACTGTTGTAATAAAGATTTATTTAATAACTAATTTTATATCTAACTGTATTACTTTATATATTGTTCTCTTTCCTTTGAATAAATCTGATTTGAATGATCTACTTTTAGTCAACCTCTATGTTATTGGACACATCGATTGATGGAAATCGTGCAAGTTTATTACGCAGACCAAGTCAACAAAACGTGATTAAAATTATCCATGATCCACCGGCTCTGCCGAGAAAATCCAATGTTGTCTCTCCACAGCCAATAGTCAGCAGTAATGCGGATATACTTTGTGAAACAAGTACTTTAGATCTGTTGGACGTTTCGGATCAACTTATTTATAAGAAACCGGTTTGTTGTTTCGTTTTGTTTCTTTTATACGTTTATTTGTTTCTTTTATATTCGTTTTTTTTGTTTTCTTGTGTAATGTAATAAGGTTGTGCAGTTTTAAAAGAATTCGATTTTCTGATTTTATTTCTTTAAACGGTTTTAAATTTAAATTAATATTATAGATTTGAATAAATACTCGCAGATTGAACTTATAATTTACAGAATTTTAAGGAATACTATAAATTATATTAATTTATTATTATTAATATTAATTGTTGATATAAATTTGAAAGCAAATGAAATATCTTTACATTATTGATATTCTTCCTTTATTTGAGTATAAAGTACAAATAAATAAGTATAAACAAAGAGAAAAGTTATTATTTTATTAATGAGATGTAAATATTCTTGATGAAATAGTTTGTGTCAACAATTTTTATGAGTATTATTTTTGTTTGATTTTTAAAGGAGGAAGATGGGCCAGAATTGAGAGGGGGCACAGTTGATGCGTTAATTGTACAGGCTACTGCTGCCCCCAAACCAGGGCAGTCATCCGCAGGTCAGTCAGCATATAAAAATTGTGACCCCGTCAAAACGGCCCCGACAAAATGACCCCGACAAAATGGTCTTGATTAGTAATGTATAGGGTTAGATTTGGGGCTAGGATTTGAGTTAGGGTTAGGATTGAAGTTAGGGTTAATGCTAAGTTTAGAGTTGATTAGGGTTAAGGTTATTAAATGAATTGAAGGGGTTGATTTGTCAGGTTAATGTATTTGGGGTCGTTTTGTCTGGGTACCAAGAAAATGTAATGTAAATGAAAATTTTGTCTTATAAATGTAATTGCTTATAGTGTTAAAATGGTATGTAACTGATTTAATTGAGAGTTAGTAATTCATTTGTTCAATGATCAGTCAATACACCATGTTCATATCACTGATATATTTTTGAAATCATCTTGTTTTTGAATATCTACTCAATTAAATTCAACTATTTATATTTAAATTAATATTCTAAATATAATTTGATGATATATTTTGCTATTTTTCTAGTCTTGCTTATGTACCAAGAAGCATTTCTCAGTACATATCGTACGTTTATTTCACCGAGTGATCTCATCAATAAACTGCTCCAGAGATATAATAAATTCAGTAAATCTAATGACACCGTCAAGAAAAAGCTATCGCGCAATGCTTTTTCCCTGCTCATTCGCGTTACCGATGAACTCTGGTTTGTTTGTTTTATGAAAATTTAAATTTTTTTCTTTACTTGAATGGTAACGTTTTTATTGAGAATTAAGGATAATTTTTATTAAATTTTGTTAATTCTGAAATTGAGTTCTTGTATAAAGTGGTAGTATTTTTTTATATTGCATTACTGTATTATTTACAGATTATCAATCTCAATATTATGTTTGTTATTGTATATTATTTGTGTCAATTTATTCGATCTGTCAGTTACTTTTTTGTAACGATGGCTGATATTGAATTCAGTATTGAAGCACTGGGTTTTATGTATTATTTTTATAGGTATCCTGACAATACATTAACCCAACAAAACATCCTATTATTTTAATAATCCTAAAACGCACTGAACTTAATCGTAACCCAAGCACTAACCCTAACTCCATCCTAACCATAAACAGAATCCTAACTCCAATCCTAACCCTAAGAATTAACGGTCGGAGCCGTTTTCTCGGAGCCATTTTTACGGGTCACAATTTTTGGAGATTTTTTTGTTTGTTGTAGTACTGAAACGGATGAACAGATCTTGCAAATACTTCTGGAGTTGGTGTATCAACTTCTGGGTGATGGTGAACTGATGCTTGCAAGAACTATGAGGAAGAAAGTTCTAGAGAAGTGCGATCATCATAGATTGAAACAGGAAGCAAGTCATAACACTACGCTGCTGTCTTCTATTAATTTCAGTTCCGAGTAAGCGATAAGTATCTTTTTTAAAATATCTTTTTGATGATTTGTTGAAATGAGAAGGAAAGATTTAGGGAAATTTATATGTCATTCTCAATTTTAATGTTGAAAAGGAAATTAATTATATGCAGTGATAGAATGTAAGCTTTTTTTCATCACTTAATTCTGTAGTGCTGTGTCATGTATTTTGTGCTGATGTGACGTTAAACAACAAGTAAATTGTGATTGTTTATGAAAAAGTAAAGTTTAGCGAGTTACAGGAAGTAATTATTAAGTCAATGAAAATGTCAACTAAGATATAAATTGTACATTTTTTAATTATAAATTTTTTAGATATAGATTTATAAGATATTAATTTTTAAGATATAAATTTATGGTAAAGAAATTGTAAATTGTTGTAAATATAAACCTTTTAGAATTTAATGAAACATCTTAATTGCGTGTTTAGAAGAAATTTCATTACTGAGTTTAAACCGAAGTTCATCGCTGAACAAATGACTTTTCTTGATGCGCATCTTTTTCAAAAAATAGAGGTTTGTACTGTGATGATGCTTAGTTTTATTATATTCAGTTTGAATTATTAAGATATTGCTAAAAAAATACTGATAGATTTATAAGAAGTCCATGTACTGAGAGACAGAGAGAGAAAGACAGAGGAGAGAGGGTGAGAGAGAGCGAGAGAGAGAGAGAGAGGAGAGAGAGAGAAAGAGAGAGTGAGAGAGAGCGAGAGAGAAAGAAAGAGGATCAGATGATTATTTGATCTGCTTTTATTTTCTTTTAAAAATAAAATGAAGAAACAAAATGAAAATGATTTTTTTAGATGCCGGAAGTGTTATTATGGTCGAGGGAACAATCTGAGGAGCACAGTCCAAACTTAACGCGATTCACTGAACATTTTAATAAGATGTCGTACTGGTAATTATGAGTTTTAAAAGTTAACTTTAATAGTAATCTTCTAATTACTGATAATTATTTATTTAACTTGTTGCACCCTTTAACGAGATGATTTAGTTTATCTGTTTCATAACTGGAAACTTTTAGGGCTAGGATTACTTTTTGTGTGTAAAAGTAATATGACATATATGACATTATTGTTATTTCATTTATATCATATTATTATACTTATATAAAAAGATATATTCAAATATATATCAAAATATATATTTTGATATATATATATATATTGATAGATATCAAGATTTATATTGTTCAATTTAATAATTTCAATAATATAATCAACTGAAATATTGTCATATTAGTAAAGAGTTATAAATAACGATTATTTGATAAATTTTTTACGTCGTAGGTGTCGAACTAGAATTCTAGAGCGAGAAGATGCGAGAGATAGAGAGAAAACTTTGATGAAGTTTATCAAAGTCATGAAGGTGAAGAAGCAATTCTTCTATTTGTTTTCTATTTATTAAATAGAACTTTCTTGTCGATTAATATTTTATAACTTTGATATTTAATTTGATACTTTTTGGTAAAATTGGAATGAATTTATAACTTTGATATTTAATTTGATACTTTTTGGTAAAATTGGAATGAAAACTAAGCAGAGAAAGTTTTATAAGTGATGAATTCAAAATAGTCTATGAGAGTTAAAAATCACAGTAGATATTTCTAATTGAGACAGTTTATCTGTGTAATTGTATTTTACATTTTTATGTATTTATCTTTATGATTAAACTGTTTTATAGTTTACATACATAATTAGTTTACGTTGTTCTTATCGCAGCATTTACGACGTTTGAATAATTTCAACTCCTATCTCGCTATTTTGTCTGCCGTCGATTCAGCGCCGGTGAGAAGACTTGAGTGGCAGAAACAAAACGTTGAGGTTTGGTTGCGTTTCTTTATAGCAAGTGTAGTTTACGTAAGTAGCTCTATGTATATAATTATATGTAACAACATGTAACGAAATATTTAGTTAATTTAAGTAGCGATATGTAATGGTATGTAATGATATGTAATGGTATGTAATGATATGTAATGATATGTTACGATATGTTACGATATGTAGTGATATGTAATGATATGTAGTGATATGTAATGATATGTAGTGATATATAATGATATTTAATGAATTGTTACGATTGGGGTCATTTTAACTGGTCACAGATGTATTTTTTTTGTTTTAATTTTGCAGGCATTGAAGGAGTTTTGTCAGTTGATAGACAGTTCTTTGTCTTTTAGAGCTTATCGTCAGGCGCTCTCTGAGACTGAACCTCCATGTATTCCTTACATGTCAGTCTTTCTTTTATAAAAAAATTGCCATTTCGTTTTAATTCCAAGTTAATCGTTTTAATTATCATTATTATATAACCCATAAGAATTTGTTCTTCTTGTAAAATACTGGTTTAAAGTTTAGATAGAATGAAAAAAGAAATTATGAAATTGAATGAATTTAGTTTATTCAATTTATTGATTTATTTATTACTGAAATAATTTTTTTTAAATTAAGCTTAAAGCTTAAGTTTTTTTATTATAGAGGTTTGGTTTTGCAAGATTTGACGTTTGTTCATATCGGTAATCCGGATAAGTTTCAAGATGGTAGAATTAACTTTGCTAAATGTTGGCAACATTTTACTATATTGAACAACATGCGTAGATTCAAAACCTGGTACGTTTATATTTTGGTTGTTAGTTTGTTGTAGCAAATGTTATTAAAGGCACATCAGCACAAATGCATTTATTTAGCGCTTCAGAAAAGTTATACGATATTAATATCGCTCAATATTTGATGAAGTTTGAGAAGATATTAATGTAGTGAACAGAGTCAAAGTGATGAGTGAAAGCTTGACTAATAAACGCTGTGCTATATTAATCTATCATATTAAACGCTTTAATAAACACTTAATTATACATTTAAGCCTTTCGCAATCTCATATAATTTATTTTTTTAATGTTCAAATCCTTTTATATTTTCTTTTCTTCTAAAATAAAAGGTGTTTCTTAATGAATTCTTTTCTTTATTTTCCAGTAATTACGATATTCAAAAGAACGCAAAGATCATAGAATTTTTCAACAATTTTGATGATTGTCTCTGTGAGGAAGCTCTCTGGCAGATATCTGAAATGCTAAAACCACGCGCGGGCAAAAAGTCAATCGTACCTCCTTGCGAAAGTTAACAATTATCAAATTTAAATTATCGCAATTTTTTTTCTCTATTTAATTTGATGGGAATTAGATTCTTATGAATAAATGATTCTATTTTTGAAGTTAAAGATCAACGATTTTTTAAAGGTATTCGAAATATGATATTATAAGTTTGTAGCGATTTCTTTTTCTTATGTTTGAAGTTGTTAATTAGTAAATTACGAACTTTAAACGAATATTTCAACTTAAAATTTTATAATATATTGCAAAGTATATTTATTTAATTTCTTAAGGTATTTTGTATGATTTCTATCCTTGTCGAATTTCTATAGCTATGTATTCTAGTCTTATTCTAGTGTGTTTCAGTTAAATTAATCATTTTTGTATACGCTTAGAGAATATAGATGAATCAAAACTAGGGGTAGATGCAGACAGAGGGGGGAGGTGTAGATTGCCCCTCCTCCCTTGAAATTTCTGAATTTTTCATTGGTTATAAGAATGTAATGTAATAATATGAACAACATTTTGTTTATCGAATATCTGGCTTTGATATTAAATGTTCTGTTAGAAATATAGAGTGTACTGGATATTAGATAGTCTGAGGCTTTTTGTATCCTGTGTTCAAAACTTTCGTGACTTGTTGCACCCTTTAGGCACTTCATAATATTGTTATTGTGTTTAGTCTCTATTCATTCAATGTCACAGTGATATTCAGAGTGATATTAACGATTGTGCGATGATATAAAGCATAATTTAGCAGTAATTGAGATGTTATGACTTAATAGTCTGTATATATTTGTGTCATAGCTATAAGTTAATACTTTGTGTTATTTGTTAAATGTTGCTTACAGTGACTAGTAGTTAGTATTATTCTATTGACTGACTGTATATTTAACTGTATATTTCGGCTCTGTATATCTGTCTTGATATTATTTCTATAAAGCTTCACTTCTCTTTTGTATACTAAAGTTCTTTGGATAATATTGTTGTTGTAATGTTTAAAGTATTCATGATAAATTGTATTTATAAATTTATGAAGTTCGTATTACTTTTTTGTTGTTAAAATACAGTATAAAGTGTTTAAATATTAATGTTCTTGTGCCTGAGCTTTTACTGTACTACTTTCATACTTATATATTTGAAATTGGACTGAATTTAATATGTTTGCAGTATATTTTCATTTTGTTCAATATACGGTATATCATAATACGTTTGCTATATATATATTTGTTTAGTTTTTTGTTGAGAATGAATTTAAAAGCAATTATTATTTAATGTAAATTAATCTATTATGACTTAACTTTGCGATTTTAGTCGAGTAAATCTTTAAATGTGGACTTAATAATGTGTATTATGAAGCTTATTGAATTTTCTATCAATTTAATGTAAGTTAGATCTGAAATGACACAGTGTCTCTGTTCTATGACTTTCTAAGCCGTCAAGTTTATTTTTTGTATTTTTTACCTCAGAATTTTTCCTTTTAGTGACTTTTTCGCTTCATTTGGTTGTATTTTTGTCATGTAAATATTTCTAAGCCTTTGTTGCCATTACTTTCACGGTTTTTGTTTTGCATTTTTGTGCGAAGTTTATTAGTTCTGTTTTTGGAATATATATTAAAGTTGCTATGTGAAATTATGACAAAAGTTATGTGATGATAGAGTCTCTGTGAATGATATTGTGTGATTGAATCATGATTTATTAATACGATATTTAAAATTACGAAAACGTTCTAAATCATCATATAAATTATAAGTTTTAGTATGAACAAATATCAGTCAGGATATCTGCATATGATATTTAAATCATATGATATTTCATATATTATTTATTTTCCAAATTGAAAAACAGAATAGTGTCTAGATATAATGAATTTTATTTGATTGTGAATAAATGAGTGATGCATTTGTAAAGTTTTGGATTTCAGCAATCAGAAATTTAGCAATTAGCAAATCTTGTATCGTTTTGTTTTTTCATGATTTCATGTTATCTCGATGTAGTACTGTTCATTTAACTGATTACCGGTGTAGATTGTTACTTGTTGCCAATTACTGAACATTATCTTAACTCTAACCTTAACCCTAATTAACTTAACCTTATTTAACTTTCATTTTAAAACAAATCGTTACCTTAATCTTACCATATATATTTAAATCGTGGTATTAAAATCATGTTTTTAAGTATTACATAACCTTATTTTACATTACTTGATCTTAGCTATAAACTTCGCTTAAACCCTAACCCTAATCTCTTCACTTAAGTTCTAACCCTAATGACTTCACTTGAACCCTAACCCTAATGTAATTAACAGGGAAATTGAAATCTCGAATACAAAATTGATATTGTCGACTACACTGTAAATATATCTTTAAATCTTGCAAACAGATTTGTTGAACAAATGCCTTTATTATATTATTTGTCTCTGTTCTGCTGCCAATGCTACGGTGTGTTAATATTATGATACGCTTGTAGTCGTCTACTTTTTGATGTTTTTTTCAAATGAAATATTCATTAAGTTCTGTAAATGTTTTGTTCATGTTTACTATTTTTCATCGAAATACTTTTGACGATAATTTAACTAATAAATGTCAACTGTACTAAGAAGTATCATTTATTCTATAAATGAATTTCTGCATATTATACCTCTTCGCAGTCAACATTATTTGCGAGCAAAGTTTTATCAATAATAAGCAAAATACAGTCAACAGTTTTGTAAATAGTGTTTGATTACTGCAGTAGAATATATCAGTAGATTTATTGTCATCAAGGTTATGACTCGACTACCAGAATCTATCTGATAATATATAGCATTTATAACTTTATATGCAGAATTTTGATGTTATTTTCTTTGTGCCAAAAAAACGCTGTATCATCCAGTTATCCTTTACTTTCTGATCAATTTTAATCGTTATTTTATTATAAATACTGTATTTTCTATCATTTTTCTTGCCTATAAGGTACAACACAAGTTAAACAGATAAATTATAATAAGTGAAGTTTTTCGATATAAAATCAAAATTAAAAAAGTGATTATAACAAGACCAGCTGGAGTAATAATTCTTTACTTTGTGATTAATATAAATATTTAAGAAAATGTTTCATCAATTTAACTGCTATTATAATTACACACTTTTTACTATTAATTGATTAAGCATAGCGCCTAGCAGGCAGTGTATAGATATCTATGACACAAGATAATATATAATTATATAACATTTGACTAATTATTCAATCTTGTACTAACAGCATCAGCTTAATGCCCAACATGTGATTTTTCTAACATAGCACACAACTTTATATTATATAGATATACAAGATATTATACAGTGTCCTTCATGGTAAAAAATTACTCATTAAATTAGCATCATTTACCAATAACGTTTAATTTTATAAACTACACTTTACTTTTAAAACCAGAATTTTCTTTATGTTACATTAATCTTAATAACACTCTATTTTATAAACTTTACTCTGCAGAAATTAGGGTTAGAATTAGCTCAATTATAACCTAATAGTAAATCAAAAAACTAAATGATAATTTATTAATTTCCACTAGGCAATTAATGCACAATTAATAAGCAGTCAACTAATGACAATACAATTGACGCGCGATTCAGAAAAAATGCAAAATAATTCGTCTGTACAGCTTCTCTGAGACTAACAACAATACATAACAATGTAACAACATAATCAAGGATCTTTCATCCGCAAACAGTTTTCTACGGACGTTTAATCCAGGGACATTTCATACAAGAAAGTATATTTCACCGCTAACACTAGAAAAAAGGATTATAAACAAAGTTATAATCCAAACAAATTAGAATTTCACTCAATTTAAAATCTTTTAAAAAATAAAAGAAGAAACTCGTTAAAACTATTAAAATATATCTACAGCTCAGTAATAACTTTGCTTGTACGCTACGCTTATATATAACTGAAACATTCACCTTAACAATACACATAATCACTGCTTAAACACACATTTGTAAAATTTAATTAGTATTTAATTAGTATATGAGAGAAATTTCAGAAAATAAAATTTTAGCTTAAGTGTGCAGCTGCCAAGACAGAAACTATTGTGTTTATGACACAGTAGAGTTAAGAAGTAGAATTACAGCAGAAAACGTTGATAACAATTATTCCAACGATTAAAAACCAATCATTTAAAAACAACACTCGGACAGGCAACCATTTTTAGATAAAGTTACTATTAACCGAAATCAACACACAGCTCGAAAAAACTTAGAAAGTTAACAACGATTAAACTCTAGGAGTTATTAAAATGACACAAAAACAAGCTCAACTTGATAAGATCAATTTCCTAGCATGGTAATTTTAAGAGAAAACAAAGTACAAACAATTAAAGAAAGTGAAAATTTAAAAAAAAACTGATTTTGCCCACATGGTATCATTTCTATACGAACACTTTAAAGAAGATGCAATTCAATTATATTTAAAGAATTTTGAATCCATTATCTCCAGAGTTCATTCAATATTTAATCAAGTTAGTCATCGACAAAGTTATAAATATTTTAAAATATGTAGTATTTCAAGAAATAAATCCAGAATTTATTTTGTAATACGATGTGATTTTACAACAAATGCGCTCAAATATAAAATGTAAAGCCACAGGTAAGTTTGTGCTGCAATTAAGTCGACTTTTACTATACACACAATAAAAAATTACAACTTTTTAAATAAACCGTGTTTAGAATTCATACAATCTTTTGATTCTCACTTCATTTTAAATCACACCATTATTATTATGAAGACAAAACATCGGCAAGGCCTACAATCAAAACAAATTATTTAAACAAAAAAAACTGATAAACTGCTGCAAGCAAAAAACATCCTCGTCAATTAAACGATAATTATTAATACAACAAAAAAAAACAGAGTTTCAACACCACAATTATCCTATACTAGCCTAATATATCTTCAAAAACCCAAATAAATTTTAGTTCATATATAAAACGCAAAATCTGTACAAAACAATTTTCAACAAATATTCAATCAATATATCAATATACACACAAAAAACATGCTGCTTAAGTCTTCAGTCAGTTATAAAGCAATACAAAATATAAAAAGCAAACCTAATGCTAACTTTCGCTATTATTATTACTTCAAATGCATAGCTTCAATTCGTGATTTCAATATTCTAGCCAAATATCTAAAAATTCGACTTAATACAATTTGGTTTAGAAAATAAATTTCATTTCACAATTTTCACAATAAAACCAAATTTATATCCTTGAATTTTCAATTAATTTATATAAAGTAACGATATAATTTTACATTTGTGATTTCATAATATATCGTTTATTTTAAATATAACAATAAAAATATTCTTTAACGCATATATGAACAATCCAGAACAAAATATACTGAATAACTACTGATTCATAATAAACATTATAGAATTATAATAAAGATTATATATATCATTCTAACTTAAACGACATCTAACAAAATGCTGCTCATAAAAAGTTTAATTTTAAAACAATACTATTGAAATAAGAATATTTATTTAAAAATCATTAAAAAAAAGCATTAGTGCTTATGGATTAAATAAAGCAAAACCGATCGCCGGGTTTTTGGAAAACCCGACTCGTTTTACCGACAGAAACCAATGTGTTAACTAACAAACGATACTAATTATAGCATCGCGGAAAAACCGAGATACTAATAATAGAATCTAGGAAAAACCGAGATACTAATTATAGAATCTACGAAAACCAGAAGCAAAGACTAAACTACGTATATCGAATCACATGAGAAAACAGGCATGTTATATAACTGACAGTGTGTACTTTAGATTATTTATACGTATCTACATTATATATACAGTTATAATTACAACGGATAAATACATGGCTATAATGTGTATATATCTACAGTATATATAAATATAATTTTATAGACACGCGTGTATAAATATCGATGACTTATTGCTAGAAGTATGCAAGTGCAGAAAGAATAATTTCATATTTTACACGATTAAATAAATCAATATTTTTGTCTATATATGAATATAATAGAATATTATATTAGAATATGATAGATTAGTATGCAATAATATATAATATATATAGTATATTTTAATAACATATTATAAAAGAAAAAACATTACACAAATGATACTGTATATATGCAGTTAATAACTTCTAGTAGTAAGCCACAGATAAGTTGCATATACACAAAGCGTATACGCATCATTATTTATACATACGTTATAATAAACAAAAGTTCTACAAATCAATACTTTGCATATAAGTTGAAATATTTACACATTTTAAAGGTAATGTCCTACACTCTGCAGTATATTAGCTAAACTTCAATCCGCTTACAATTGTATTATTACAAAGAATATATTGTAAGCATATTCTAGATATCGACAAAGCGTCTGCCTAATATATAGCATTTCTCTCATAACATAATAATACAATAATTAACTTAACATTTTATTTCCTTTAAATCAGTTGCAAATGTAATTTAAAATAAACAAAAATTACAAAAAAGTTTAAAGAATATTGTTATAAGGATAATAGAAGAATATCTTGCATAGAATGATTCAATAAACTCAAGTTATCATTATATGAATAGAATAGAAGATAGAGGAGCTAAATGAATTAATATAATTACATTTTAGATGACTATTTAGCATTCAATCAAGCAAATCTAAGCTCGTAATAAATCTATTCACAGAAGTAATATTAAACTGATGCCACTGCAACTCAAGCTATAAAAACTAAGCGATTAATTCATCTCTCTCTCGCTCTCTGTCTCTGTCTCTCTCTCTCTCACTGTCTCTCTCGCTCTCTCTCTCTTGAACTATCTAGACCAAACTTTAATATAATTTAATTTCAGCAAGAGGTCAATTAATAATTAAACTATGAAATTAATTTTTTACAACATTACACACTTCCCAGAGTCTAGTGGATTAGGAAGTCATTTGTAAAGCATCATACACGCTTCAAGAACTTAACTTACTTTTAAAATTCAAAATTCACACAGTTTGCATAAATTTATTATCTATAAAGTTTAGTAGCTTCCAAAAAAAAGTGTATGTAATATTTCAAGCGAATTAAACTTCTAGTTATAAATTAAATCACAATTTATATACAGTTTAGCAATGTTGGAAATAGTTACAGTAACAAAAAATGGCGAAAAAATTTGATAACAAAAAATAAATTATTTCAACTGCGTAATAAAGTAATTTAATAATTCTGAAGAATTCTATTTTAAAGTCAATCAATCAATCGATCAACTACGTACCGCAAATTACTAAATACTATAATAATATTGCTTCATACAAACTGTATAAAATGTTAGACCACTTCAAAAAGCTAGCCCTCTAATTCTTGTATACCTAGTTAAATGTTGCAAATCATATCATTAGATATTTCACTAAAGGCAACATTTCAATGCATTCCTTCATTAAGGCAAATCGTTACAAAACTTTATCTAAATGACTCCGATGTCTGAAAAAGATTGAAAATCTGCTAACTGATATAAACTGTGAAATATGCAATTGAAAGTACCGTGACCCGACAAAACGGTCCCAAGAAATGGGTCCTAACTCTTAATACTTAGGCTTAGGGTTGGAGTTAGGATACGAGTTAGGGCTAGGATTGAAGCAAAGGTTAGTTTGGGTTAAGTTTAGGGTTAGTTAGGGTTTTGGTTATTGAATGAATTGAAGGGCCGTTTTGTCGGGTTATTGTATTTGGGCAGTTTAACTGAAAATACATTTAAGCATAATTCACATCAAAAAAAAAAAAAATCTTCCTTAAGTAATTTAAATTAACTTCAATTTACAGACTTCATTTCATTAAAACTTAACGATTTAAATTCATATTGCTAAGTAGTTAAAAACTTAACAAAAATTTCATACTAATAAATAATCTAATCCAAAGAAAACATTGACTCAACAAAGCATCTCAGTTAATAAACTAAAACTGATACAAATAACTTTTATAATAAACTTACTTAAATGATTGCTACTCATTAGTTGCTTACAGCTAGCTTCAAGATTAAATAAAAATTCTGAAAATAGCAGTTTTCTTCACATAAAACATTACAAAAGTGAAAATATCTACAAAAAGCAGAATTTCTATACATTTCCGTAATGATATATAAATGGACGTGCATTCGTATTATACACAATATTCTATCACAACTAAGGAAACAATTAAGACAACAGTATAACTGACAGTAGAGTCATTTTCTCATCACTACAGAAACTTGCATAAGAAATATTACATATAGTGTGTGCATATTTTTCTCAAACTAGGAAATCTATATCTTACAAGTACACATTCCATTAATTTAAAATGGTCAAATTAAGTTTTGTAAAATATATCTAAGAATTTTCAAAATTGCATTAAACTGTAATTGTTGATTAAAAATGGGAGAAATGGGTGTCATACAACCCCATGGGGGAATACAACAAACTTTTTCAAAATGAAAAAACGTACACTAAACCCACTATCTCTGATCGAATTAACCGAAATCGATAAACTCACCACTCGAAAACTAACCAGTCAATAAGCAGTAAAATAAAATCATTCAAAACAAAGCAAATACTAAATAATAACTCAGTTTATCTTATTACTTCTAAAAACAACCAAAAAAAAACGTTTAAAATAAACTTTCGTGTTATAATAACTGTCCTTTAAGAATTCGCGTTTCCTCTACATTTTACTGTACTACTCTCTGATTACCATCAGTTCCGCAAAGAAACACTTCCTGCCAAAGGTTACTCATTTCAACTTGTGGAGCCAACTGTTGGACTTGAGTGGCGATGAGCCGATGCTCAATATTGGCACGTTTTAGTTCTGGAAGACGTGCAAGCAAAGTGGCTAGCCGGTTGTTGCCACCAATGCCAACCGCTACAGAAGAAAAAATGATACTTGGTTAAATCTTTTATACGATTTTAAAATCAACTTTTCATTTAATTTTTTCATTAAAGAAAGAAATGGAATGATCTGGTTTTTGGATGAAGCAATGATAAAGTGTCTTGCAATGATATAAACTTGCTACACCCTTTAGTAAGGCACTTTATTAAATCGATACATCTTGAATCTATCTCATCAAATTTAATCCAATTTGTCTTCTGCTAAAGCGATACTGAATACAACTTATAAAAAGCAACCACACTATATAAATCATTACATAGATACTCATATGAAAATAATAATTTAAGTAATTCAATATTAAATCTTAAACTGCATATCCCTCTATCATAGAACTAAAACTGAATAATCAAAATAAAACTGATTATCTTATTTATAACGTCAAAATCTGACACAATTCTACAGATGCAATAGAAATTAAATCCACAATAAAACCTGTTTGATATGAAACAAAGGCCTCTAGTAATTCTTCCTGCAAATCTTCCACTTCCTTTGCAGCTTGCAAATAAGATCCGTCTAATATAACAACATATAAACTTTAAATAAAATTTAAATTCATATCAAAGTTGCTTTTATAAAATTTATTTAATATAATCACAAATTAAATTTCTCACTAATTCATTATAAATACCTTACTTAATCTATCTCCATCTATCTCATACACAATATATCAAATTACCACAACCACATTATTTACTAAACAATCAACCAAAAAAGCCAAATTTTTACCAGCAGCCGTGAAAGCCGTCATAGTCGTTAAAAAAGCCATCTCCTCTTCGCTCAATTTCAAACTTTTCAGCGTGTAGCCGATAGTTTGAAAATGATTCGCTAGATTGGCAAAAGGTGGAAGCACGCTAAGTATAAGATCGCGCTCTTCGTGCGTATTTATAAACCAGTTGTATTCCCCCGTCACCAAGTCGTAATACTTCGAGTGAAAGATTAGGGTTATCGGATAGAGGGAGTCTTGGGCCATTTTTATTTGATCATCAACTGGAAGTTGCCGGAAACCTGGAGATATTTATCTTAGTTTTAACGAGTTTGTGACGTTTAATGAAAAATAATATTCGTTATAAATAAACAATGCATGAATTAGAGTAGATAGTCTAGCGGTTAACGCTCTGGAATGTAGAATTAAAGGTTGAAGATTCGATTCCTGATGATAGCGAAGAATTTATTTTTGGTTTGTAGGATTAGTATTGGTGATAGGGTTAAATAATTTAAATAATGTTAAATTAAATTTAAACGTATTTGAACTTTGTTAAACAATGTTAAATTAAATTAGGTAAGGGTTAGAATTAGAATAAGAGTTTTCAGCTAATGAAATATATACTTACGACATTTATAAATAATCTATTCAATAATGACAAAATTTTGCTAGTTTTGTAACTCGTTGAATGCCTTAAAACATTGTATATTAACCTATAAAAAATTACATATCACATAATTATGAACTAGTAAACCAAAAGACATAAAACTACTAAATAAAAGTCTAAAATATTTTCACGTCCCACTAAAAAACTATCCAACACAATTTCTTTCCAATATATACCGGGAATCTTTTTGACAAACTTCAGTACAACTTTCGCCTGATGCATGAATGGGATTTCAACGAGTTTCCATAAAGTATCCAATGTTGCGGGATCGTGTTGTAAATCATCCAACTCTTGAGGCTAATAATAAAACATTAGTCAAGTAGTTAGATGGTCAGACTCGGTACTAGGAGGTCCCGGATTCGAATTCTGTATAGTTTGTAAGATTAAGTTCTGTGTACTTTGCAATATTAAGTTCAGTGTACATTATAATTTGTTACAAATGTTACAACTTGAAAGAAATATTGTAACAACTTTAATTACAAAAAGAATTCAAATTATAAATTTTCTCATTTTGAATAACCTAAACTTTAATTAAACGTATAAAACTTGGCATAACTTTTTTAATTAAATCTTTCAATGCCAAATCATCAAATTTCCACTAAATTCAACCTATCCAAATAAGAACCAAAAAAAATACAAAACACCAACAAATCTCCTTAAACAATATCTACGCATTAAATTCAATTAAAGAAACAAAAACACTCTATATTTAAACACATCCCCCCGTCACACAAAACTGAGATTTTAATAATACACAAATTATCCAAAATTATCTAAATTTCTCTTCTAGATCTCACCCTATTCATGATGTCGTCTAATTCTTTAAAAGCCGTCGTCAAAAAGCGAAACAACGCCAGCGAATCCTGATACAACAACCTATCTCGCTCAATCGCTTCCTGTGACGTTCCACTAGGATACCTACACTTCATCACCCTCTCACCCACAGGAGACAAACTGGACGCCACTGTACTACACGACGCGTTATTCATCACCCTCTGCGTGTCATCGTTATAATTCCCCCCCGCGTCGCTCCCCCCTCCCCCGTAGTTTGCTAGCGTAAAGTTATCCGTCGAGATATTACGATGAAGTTGAATTCGCGTGTCAGATAAAACTCTCCCGTCATTTGCAATCGCGCCATTCAACGACTTCGAAAGCGACGGTGAATACCTCGCGTTTACCGACTGATAATCCAACGACATTCTACGATCCTGCGCTGCGGCGGCATTGAGCGCTTTCGCTATAGGCGGTGAATGCATATACGCGCTACCGTTTGATTCGTTGTTAAAACTCCCGCCACACAATTGTGACGATGTCGCGAATTGATCGTGAACGTTATTAACAACGTTGGATCTATCTCCCCACTGATTGCGTTGTTGCAGCGCCATCCATCGATTCTTATCAAACGCGCTCATCTCTTGCTCATTTTTAAATCCGCAAAATGATCCGATACCGGGATACTGTTCAACGGGACTAACGTAACGATTCGATACCGGATACTCGAAAGCGCGATTTGTATTCCTCCCCGGCGTCGCAACCTGATTCGTTCCTTCGCTTTCCCCTCTGTTTTGTTCCACAATCTTGCGCGTTAGCCGATCCGTTTCCTGTCCGGGATTTAAAACGTCAAATTGATCTCGCGTCGTAGCGCTTTCCTGTCGTTCGTACGCGCGATGCTCTGACTGATAGTCATTACTGTCGGAGAAGTCAGAGCCTCCAATGTGATCTAGTGATGAACGACGCGTTTCCGTGTGATTAGCGTTATCTCTGGCATTGTATTCCATCAAGGTACTGCGCTTTACTGAGTTAGACTGACGTCCCAAACGCGTTCCTAATTTATATATCGTCAAGATACCATATTTGATTAAAGTATTTCATGTTAAAAAAAATAATAAAATATAAATGCGTGACACCGTGTTGTCCAGGTGTTTCATCTGATATGGCATTGTGTTGTGTGTGTAACTGATCTGGCTGCAGCCTTTAAGTTGAGAGCCACACTAGCAAAATTTCTATGTTTTGTATTATAGGCCTTCATGTACTTCATGTAATAACTATGCGATTATTATGCTAGTTACTAAAGGGTGCAGCAAAGATCTGCGCTGAGATTCAAATCTATAACCTTTAAGATCATAGTCCAAAACTCTAACCACACACTCATATTAACAATTGAATAAATCAAAAACATCATAATTTAATCACCATAATCATCGCCTATATTTTATTCCTATCTATATTTATTTACACAGTGTATATTCTAATCAGTAAATATATTCCATCATATTATCATTTCTAAATCGTTCAAAAAAGCAGAAAAAAGAAAGTCAGATTTTCCCAACCTTCCAGTTTCATTCCAATTCTGAGGCACTTAGCAAAACGACAACACTTACAAGTCGTCCGATTGGCTGAATCAATATCACATGACTCTCCATTCGTACACACAAATTTCTTATGCAGCTGTTCTTTCAGCATACGCCGGAAAAACCCCTGCGTGGGAAAAACCCAAACCAAAAATGTAGCTATAAATAGTCATGCACATAAATAGTCATATAGCTTTCATTATATTCAAATAATGAAAGCTATTAAACCAGAAATTTCATCACAACATTCTAGACCAAATATCGGTAGACTAAATGTCTGTAGACAAAAGTCTGTAGACTAAATGTCTGTAGAAAATGTTTGTAGACCAAAAGTCTGTAGACCAAAAGTCTGTAGACTAAATGTCTGTAGACTAAATCTCGGTAGACTAAATGTCTGTAGACTAAATGTCTGTAGACTAAATGTCTGTAGACTAAAAGTCTATAGACTAAATGTCTGTACACTAAATCTTGGTAGACTAAATGTCTCTAGACAAAAGTCTGTAGACTAAATGTTTGTAGACTAAAAGTCTGCAGACAGATTATCGCGATACAAATGAGTGAGACTTAATTGAGACTCTCACCTTACATCCCTCGCAAGTTATGGCACCAAAGTGAAAACCAGATGATGGCGCGTTGCAAACTTTACACGGTATCGTTCTGAAATCTATCTTTAACTTCTTATCGTCCTCACGACCTAAAATTAATCGCAAAGTTAAACACGATGAAAAATAATCAAAAAATAATGAAGTATTTACTGAATCAGTAGAATTTCATTACGTATACAAAGAAATAAAGCTAAGATTATAGAACAAGAATGACATTTTAACAATTTAGCAATTGTAAAAGAAATTCTAAACTAAAAATATCAATTTACAAGATTTTATTATATATACAGGTTAAGACTTTATTGTGTTGAGTAATTAACTACAAGCTAAAACGTCATTATACCTGGTTTATACATTCCCAGTTGCACGCATTTTTGAAATCGACAGAACTGACAATGTGATCTCGTGTCCTTCATTATGTCACAATCGTTATTTTTTGGACATAAAAATGCCGGGGTGCCCCCCGACTTTAAACAACGAAGATAGAACTTCTGCAACAAAAATAAACGAAAAAAATATTTTCATTATTCAACTAAAAGGAAACTCTATGACATATATATACATTTTACAAATATAAATAAATACATTTTATATATCTTCAAGTCAGTCGCAGTTCGGCAGTCTGATGGACTCCTGCGAGCACACGGCCCGTCCGGAAACCACTGTCCAGGATCGGGCACA